>CM075882.1:3001765-3046765 GCA_038021265.1 Cyprinella venusta
AAAACATTTTAAAAACACTGAATATTAAGGCACAAATCAAAAAATCTAAATCAAAAAATTTAAATAAATATATATTTTAGGTAAATTCATAATTTATTAATAACGATTCGGCTGATGAATGTCTACTGATGAAGATGTAGACGGTGACTATTAGACAAGATTTCAACAAATTTGATTTTAAATTAAAAAAAAATATTTAAAAAAATAATTTTTTACATTTATTTTGACATTTTTAAAAAGTATTTTAGATTAATTCTGAATTGATTAGAAATTGTTGCAATATACATTAATCTACAATTATATGAAATCTATTTTTTAAACACTTACATAAATTCTGAATTTATTTGAAATTATTTGGCTCATAAAATGACAACAGTATTTTTTTAAAGTTAGCATATTATTAAGAATATTTTTCTAAATATTTATGATTTAGACTAAACATTAAGAAAACATCAAATAAATAGATCACAAAAGTTGTGATTTTATTAGAAATGATTTGGCGAATAAAATAATAGGTCTTTTCTAATTTTAGAAGCTTATTAAGAATATTTTCTTATATTTAAATAAAATTTAGACCAAATATGAGGATAAAATTATAAATACATATTCCAATATATATATATATATATATATATAAACAAACAATATATGTGTCTTAAAGTATGATTATATCTAAATTAATTAGAAATTGTTTGTCTCATAAAAATGATGTCTTGATAAAGGTCTTGTCTAATTTTAGAAGCTTATTAAGATTTAGACAAAATTAGGACTGTGCAAAGATTAATCACATCCAAAATAAAAGTTTGCGTTTACATAATTTGTGTGTGTGCTGTGTATAATTATTTTGTACATATAAATATAATAAATATGCATATGTAATTGCACTCTAAAAATGCTGGGTTGTTTTAAACCAAATTTGGGTCAAATATGGACAAACCCAGCCATTGTCCATATTTGACCCACAATTGGGTTAAAACAACCCAGCATTTTTTAAGAGTGTAATCTTTGCACAGACCTAGCATTTCAATAAACTGTAAATAAATACACATACATAGATGCAATTTAAATACAAATATTAAATATTGTTAGATAAATTTAGAATTTTTCTGCCTCATTCAGAACATGTTGCTCATTTCTTTAATAATCTTCTTATTATTCCGTCAGCAGTGTGTGTTGCTCTGACCTGTTCTGCCGGGATGCTGGATCTCTGGATCACCTTCAGGGCATCGCTGACCCAGAGCTGGTGCCGGGGATGCTGGGGCGGAGGACGGCGCAGGCTGAACATCACGGAGCGGTTGCTTCTAGCGGCCAGACGCAGCAGCTCCGCCAGGCTACACACCGTCTGATTGGCCGTGCGGTTGCGGTCTTTCTCTGACAAGTACTGCACCGTCCAGTACGGGTCATCCTGAGGGACAAATAACGTCAAAATCTTTGTTATCGATGCATGTAGACAACAGAAGTGAGAAAGGAAATAGAAATAGAAGTGAATACCCTGAGGAACCAAAGTCCAGCATTGAGACTGCGAATCTCTGTCCAGTTAAAGAACGAGGCGTCGTGGTCCTGACGGGCAGGAAACAGTTTATTGACGTCGGTGGTCCTGCGTAGTGTGCGGTCCCTCATCAGGAAAGGCACTCCATCCAGACTGATGAGAAACAACAGCCAATCACACGAGAGTCTGATTATTCAGAGCAGCAGTCATTCTTTTCTCATATTCAAAAAGGCATGAAATAAAACAAAATATTAAATAAATAAATATTTTTTGAGATAAATTCATAATTTATTAGAAAGAATTAAAAACTCAATATTTGACATAATAAGACTTCATATTTCAACAAAATACATGAATATAAATAAATACAAACATTTTTATATCTTAAATATTATTTGATGAATTCAGTTTATTAGAAATTAGGTAGCTGATTAATCTGATAAAGTAGCCTTTTCTAATGCTGGAAGATTATTAAGAATATTTTTCTCAGTTTGTCTTTGTCTAAAAAATGTATTATTATTAAATAGTAAATAAAAAAAAAAAAAAAAAAAATTAAATTAAAAAGGTGCATCGAGTTTTTGCAGAACTATGCCCCCTCTGGCGACAAGAAAAACTGCGGTCAGAAAAACAGGTATTTTTAACGTGAAATGTTGCGCAATGCACCTTTAAATCAAATAAAAACAGATTTTTTTTAATTAAATGAAATAAACATTCATTTGAAAGGGTATTGAAAGAAAGTCAACAACAAAATGGATACCTAATGGTAACATCTGCTTCCAGGGCAGCGACTTTCTGTTGCAGCGCTTTACTAAACGACATAATAGTGTGTTCTGGAGCGAGCTGAGAGAGAGAGAGAGGCAGTGTGTAATGCGAGTTACTGTCTTAACACTCCTTAGAAGAAGTCAAACAAACAGTTTAAGCTTCACCGTACAATCAGCTTAATGTGTAAGTCTCTATAGCAGGGATACAGTCTTTCTAGCTCGTTCTATTGGTTGCTAAACTTCACAAAGAAACCACAAGCAAGCCATGTCACATCCGGAAACTCACCATTGGAGCTCCACGACGGCCGACGACAGCCGGACGAGGGCCGAGCTTGGACCGGTCCATGATGCAGGGAGAAGAGATGAAGAGGGGAACCAGATACAGAACCAGGAGAACGCTCACATAAAGCACCAGCGTTACAACCTGGAGTCCTGAGCACACACACAAACATATGCATGTCAAAAAAATAAAAATAAAATACACCACTCTTCAAAAGCTTGGGGTCGTACAATTTTTTTGCATCTGGACGTCTTTTATGATCACCAAGACTACTTTTATTTATTAAAAAATACAGCAATTAAGTGCGCAATATTATAATACTGTTAAATATTGTAATTATTTTTTTTAATCTAATTTATCCCTGTGATGGAGTTGAATTTTCAGCATCATTACTCCAGTCACATGATCCTTCAGAAATTATTATTATTATCAATGTTTTAAAAAAAAGTTCTGCTGCTTAATATTTTTGTGGAACAGAAAATCAACAATTAACTGGTGCAGGAGTGCCTGATTCAAATGACAGTCGACAGTCGTCCTGGCCTTGACCCGATCCGCCATTTCCCCTCACATGACCTTCAACTCACTTGATCTCTCTCCGCGGACCACCTGACCGGCGATGACCCACCCTAATGCGGTGACCACAGCTACAGCCCCGATGTGCAGGAACGGCCCTGTGAACTACACCAGTACAAACATCAAATATCACACACTTTCAAATATCACACACACGACAGGGCTTAAATGAATTAAAGACGTTAATATGCTGACGATGTTGATCCAACCTGCAGAGAAATGAAGACAATATCCCATTCATCCTGCCAGAAATCATCAACGGACACCACTCCCGTTATGGTGGAGAGCAGAACAGCCAAAACTACAATCTGTGGGAAATAAAATATTCAAAATTTTTATATATATGAAGAGTTCAGATGCAAAAACCTCTAAACGCCATTTGAAATTTTCTTCTAAAATGACCATTTTTATCAAGCTTGTATATTTAAGTTCATAAATTTCACTTAAATGGCAATGAACATTACCTATTAATTGTCATTTAAGTGAAATTACTGAACTTAAATATACAAGTTTGATAAAAATGGCCATTTTAGAAGAAAATTTCAAATGGCACTTAGAGGCTTTTGCATCTGAACTCTTCATATATTCATATATATATTTATATATTCAAATATTCAAAGTCAATGCAAAGACGCGAATAGACACATCATTTGCACCGGGCGTCGCGAATGACGTAAATTGGGCGATGTGTTTGCCGCGAACGTCTTCCGCGCAAGTTTAAAAATTTGAACTCAAGCGGAAGATTCAAGCGTCTAACTAGCCGTGATATGCGTGTATTTGACGCTCTATTCGCGGTGGGTGTGAAAACACCATAACTAGACGCGATAGATGTCTATTTGATGCTCTATTCGTGTTCGGTGTAAACACACCATAATAAAAAGGTTCCGACTCACCTTATGGATCCAGTATAAGTTAAGCTGCTGCCCCAGTGCAATGTGACAAAGTGCAAGAATCTGAAAGAAAAAATAAATTAATAAATAATAATTATAAATGTATTTACATATATATATGCTTACATATAGCTTCCTCACATTAATCATCAACCCATGGAAGTCGTTTGGATTTTTTGTTCAGAGATTTTCTTGGGACATATGTAGATGTTTGTTATATCTTTGTTTATAAAGAATATAAAGAGTTGATCACAAAAAAGAGATTTTCTTGGAACTGAATCATTCTGATAAAGATAAGCTATATGGGCTAGATAAGCTAGATATAAAATAATAGGGAAATGTTTACTTCCAGATATACATGTACAGTGGTGGCCAAAATGATTAGAACGGTTATTTGAACTTTATTCGTCAAAGAATCCTGAAAAGAACTGTTTCCAACATTGATAATAATAATAAATGTTTCTTGAGCAGCAAATCATCACATTAGAGTGATTTCTGAAGGATCATGTGACTCTGCTTTGATCACTGGAATAAATTACATTTTAAATCTTACCATTCTAATAATTTTAGGCACCACAGTGTAAGTGCCAAATAATTCCTGACCCTAGAAGCAACCTGTAATTAATTCTTCAAACATAAACAAGGACACAATGGTGATGCTTGCAACAATTAAAAAGTTACAAAAAGTTTAAAGGCACTGCTCCCTTTCTCTGTCACAATTGTGTGTGTGAAGCGCTCACCATTAAAAATGCAGTGTAAGTGAATCCTGTGAGAGTTGTGGCGAGAATAGGAACTGTGCCATCCTTCCAAACGGCCGAACGATTATATAACAACCTGCCAGCGAAATAAAACCAATTAGAGTGGTTCACACATACACCTAAGAGGGGTTACAAAGCATGCTTTACACACAAGAAAGATTTTACTTCAGAAACCTCATTTGCTATCTAATTTTTGCAAATATAATGGACTGTACACCATGCAATTAAACTAGTAACTCATAGTAAACTTATAAAACATGCTCTAGAAATGTGTAATCATGTCAGTTAATGTCAGTTTCATGGTGAGGACACACAGCAGGGTCTAGAGTTAATGACCAGCCGATGTCACGTCGAAACAGCAGGTTCCTCCGGGCTGAACTCACCAGTTGAACTCATTGTAGTCATTACGGGCCTCCAACCAGAAGTAGGACCAGATGAGGAGGAGGAGAAACGAACAGCAGAGGAGGAAGAACCATGAGCATTCCCACTGAAAAGCAAAAACAGGAAGTGATGTACACACACATGCACTGCAGGAGACACTTAAAGAGATACTTCACCTCTGGAAAGATGAATGTATATATGTATATATATATATATATATATATATATATACACATTCATCTTTCCAGAGGTATATATATATATGTGTGTGTGTGTGTGTAGAAGAAATGTGAATTTGGATGATAGTGAAAATTATTGTTTTTATGACAATTAAGGGTCAATACATCAGTGAATCCCTGGTTTAAACACTGAAATTCCAAGATTTTTATCTATTTATTTTTAATATTGCTCTTTATGTCCTGAACAACAAGTTCACATTATCCAAAACCCCATTTATCACATATTAAGAGTGGCAAGGGAAGGCGAAAAGCCTCTGAGGTCAAATACGTAGCTTCTAAGAGTATATTAAATTGTGAGCTGGAGTTTAAGATGGCAATTGAATTCCTTCACCATAGAAACCACATTGTTCCTCAGCAAATTACAGCAATGGAACATTTTCAGCACAGCAAGATCTGTCAGAAAGAGAGAGAGAGAGGGAGAGAGAGAGACATAGCCTGGCACCAACGCATGTTTCCCGGGAGACCAGGCAAGGTTAGAGATAGAGAAGGCGGAGCTTCATTGTTCTGTTAACAGGAGTTAAAGGCACAATATGTAAGATTTTTTCACCACAAGAGGGCGCAGTTTCCAACAATAACAAAGGTGTAGGTTGATGACACAATGATGAGTTGAATGATGGGACTTGCTTTCAAGTATGTTTATAAATGAGTGCAAACATTCATATTTTTTAACATTACAGTAGTACGATGCAGGTCGCGATTGCTAAAGGGATGGGCAACGATTAATCGCGATTAATCACATCCAAAATAAAAGTTTGTGTTTACATAATATATGTGTGTGTGGTGTGTATAATTAATTTGTATATATAAATACCCACACATGCATGTATATATTTAAGAAAAATGTGTTTTTAATATATCAAATGTTATATTTATATATAATATTAATTATGTATAAATATATATAAAGTATATGCATGCAAAAATTTCTTACATATATACATCCATGTGTGCGTATTTATATATACAAATTAATTATACACACTACACACACATATATTATGTAAATACAAACTTTAATTTTGGATGCGATTAATCACGATTAATCGTTGCCCATCCCTACACGAGTAAAGGAATAAAGACATTTAATTCTGCCGAACTACCCACAAGTGCTTGATTACTCACACAGGTCAGTTTATTAGACGAATTAAACTTGTGAGGTAACGCAGCGCTGCTTCACTTGGTCTAACGTTACACTATCACACTTAACAGCATTTAAATGTGTGTTGAAAGTTATGTTATTCTACGAGTTAGTTTGTTTGCTATACGAAACTAGCCGTGCGCTAGATCAACTTTACAATATCACACTGACCATATTCTAACATTTCATCATGTTGAGCAAACGTTATAATTTACTTTAATGTACATTTGCTCTCCTGTCTAATAAATCTGTCAAGTCGTGACTCGCGAAGCTCTGTCGAGTTCAAGCTAGTCACGGACGCTAGCTCTCGGCATCTCAAAAACGCCACGCTGATGTTGATCCTCATTTTAGTTCTCCTTGTTTGTCCCGAAGTCTCCTTGCCATGGTCTATGTTTAAAAAAAAGAAACGAGACTAACTAAACGAGACACGCCGCTAAACGTACGCACTACGCAGTTGTCCATGTCTGTCGCCATGGTTACGTCATGGCTATGGCAGTGCAAGTGGAGACCTAGAAATTTAGAAAACTACTTGATATTTTATAGAAACTGTTTTTTTGGGGGATTATTTGATTAATAGAAATTTCAAAAGAACATGATTTACTTGAAATAGAAATCTTGTGTAACATTATAAAGGTCTTTACTGTCACCTTTGACCAAGTTAATGCATCCATGCTGCATAAAAGTTCTTTGTTTCTTTCAAAAACAGAGCTAAGCATTCCACAGAACCCAGGGTCCCAGATGATGTCAATTTAAAAGCTTTAACAATACTGAAAGATAATATGATTGCAATATGAATAACAATGGCTAACATGCAGACTGGGAGAGGACAGGGCATTATACATATCCGCCGTTAGTAATCAGAGAGATGAGAAGACTATCGGTTCATTTTCTTTAGCATTAAAATTAATCTTATTTTTAACCAATGAAGCTTTACACCACCATTTCTATTCAAAGACCACAATAAGTCACCTGACATGCCTTAAACAACTCCCAGGATAAAAACCTCGCATATCATTTTCTAATAATTCTTATAGAGAATTTAAAAATGGACGGACTTATGTCATGTGTATTGTGTAGTCATGCTAAAGCAAAGGACACATTTCACTGTTCTGTTCATTCTCGCACAGCTGACAGCGGCTAATCCCTCAATCCAATCAACTCCTCCAGACCTGCTCATGAGCACATGGAGTAGGACACATCGTTACCGCGCTCTATTTATAGAGTGGGCGGGGCCAGCGGTATGCCAGCCAATCACAGGGCTTCTGATGCGTTTGCTCTCAATGCGAAGGCGTTCCTTTAGAGATGTTTTTTTCTGTCCAAATGAAAGAATGAACTAATGACTATCTGTATGTGTGTGTGTGTGTGTTTGTTAAAGACATTTTTTGCAAATAATAATTTTTTAATAATTTTAATTTTTTTTTAATAATTTTAATAAACTAAACTAAAATTCTGACTATCATTTAATAATATTATTTTATTATAGAATGTATATATATTACAATTAATTGAAATAAATTAACTGAATATAAAAAAAATACATGTATATGCACATTTAATTTAATTTAATACAATTAATTTATATATCTTCTTCTGCAGTTCAGAACGGTCCAAGATCACCCCTGAATGAAACTGAGCTTGATTTGTATCTTTAAATCAATTATTGTTCCAACATTTAAGCTTGATACCCTATGAATATTAGAAGACTTTCTGTAAAGATTAGATAAGGTGTGATTTCCAATCTGACTGCGGCTCACTTCAGGTCAGAACATTTGATCACTGCGCTGGAGTGGACGCCTGGTTAAAATAACGGGCATTTCTGGTTGAATAACTTCGCGAAATAATGTCAGTATCCAGTTTGGTGTCCCCAGACATTGAACGGACGAGTCAAAGAGAGACAGAGAGACCTGACTAAGCCTCTCGATGTGTTGTATACAGATTGGAATTGACCTACAACACGTCCTCCAGGGAATCTGAAACCCTGGCTTGAGTTTCTCTCTCTCTGTCTGATCGAGAGACAGTCAGACAGACAGCAGAGGAGAAAGGAGAGGGACTTCATTACAGACTGCCAAGTTGCCCTTCGGTTCTGCTGTCAGCCTTTAAAGGGTCAAACAAAGTCATAAAAACATAAAAAGGTCAATTCTCACCACACTTTTGAGAAATGCGACAAAAGTCTGCTTGGTAAACTGCAAGAGTGGAGGGGCGACACAAAACACCAACAGCTTCGACTCAATACAGTTTTATATTGCTCTCATTGAGTTAAAAGCATGAAAGCTTCCCACAAATGCATTCCAGACAACACAATAGTCAATTGTAGACTTTTAAAAAGGCAACTGAAATAATAAAACCAAGTGCAAGTGTTGTCAAAAATACAGATTTTTCGATGCATATCGATACTGAAATATCTGAAACGCTTCCAAAACTTCTCCTCAGAATAGTTACATGATACCAGCTGTGCTTTCTCTCTCTCATCTCTCCGACAGCGTTGACACACAAATCCGCCTCCCCTCACTCACTCCGAATGAATATTGCTGGTGTTACAGGGCTTGAATTGCGTGTATTGCACATCATTTTACTAATCCACGCAGATTTTGTCCTTACAGTCGATTCTCAGTACAAAATAGAGTTCTATATCACATTTAAATAGTCAAATTCACACAAAATAATGTCAAAATGCGGTCTTGGCGAGTTTACATAAACACAGTCAGTTCTGTTGTAGCCCACTTTATAGCCCTTAATCCTGTAATTGTGGACAAATGTGGGCACAGAGGACTCAGGTGTTATCCTAATTTTTATTTATTATAAATGTTATATCACTGTCTTCGATAAAGTTTTGTCTATCCATTTGTGGTGTTGTTTTTTTATTTTGGGGTATTTTTGAATTTATTTACTTCAAAACGTACCATATTTTCTATGTAAATTTTGCTTATTTTTATGTTTTAATTTTTTACTACATTAAAATATCATTCCAATAAGTTCTTAGAGCTATAACCTAAAGATGAAGTGACTTTGGTGTCTTATTTTGGCTTATTTTAGAATGCTGTAAATTACAGTTTTTCCCATTCATTTCTATGGGTGCCCATTTTTCACTCAAATACAAGATTAAGGAGTATTTTTTTTCACCCACTTAACATTGTAGAATTGAGTCAAAAAAAAATTGTGTGTGTTCAGGAGGCAAACTTAGGAAAAGTAGCCAAGTCTTGTACCGCTCAGATCAATAGAAGTATTTTTTAAAAATACATCAAAACTATTTTGCCCACATTTGTCCAGAATACGGTTTTAGGGTTAAGTGAACGTAAACAGTCAAGAAAGAATACACATACTCCACAATGTTGATACAACCTCAACCAATTTGAAAATGAATTAACATTAAGTTATTAACTATACTTTGTCTTGGGTCAAATGTAGGTGTCATTATACTGATGCTATGCTCATTTGTAAATGAGGACACGTACAGTTTCTCCATAGAGTTCCATTAAAAGACATGATTGGTCTAAAGTTTTTCAGCGAAAAGTCAATAACTCAACACAGGTCAGTGTAACCTTTGGCTCTATCATCCTCATTCGGTCGCTATGCGGTTCGAATACAATGGATGATGCTGTGGTTACCTTGGAGCTGTCGTCATGGGAGCGTTGGTACCGTTTCCAGCGGCAGCCGTAGATCCCGGTCAGACAAGACAAACACAGTTGTCTCTCATACACCTGTAACGGTTGGTGTTTCACCATAGTCAGGCCACAGCTGATCTGCAGTCATCCCACTCACACACTGCAGACCTGCAGGGACGAGACACATCTGTGAGAAACGGCATTATTGGTAACAAGACACTGAGATGAAACCCTCTCTTACACTAAATTACACTGTCAGTGTTGACATTGCACTGAAAAGACCAGTGGAGGATTTAGCCGTTTAGCTTTGAGTCTGGGAAACTTGCCTTGGGAAAACATACCAGAGAAAATCCTACAGCGCCGGAGCATAAACAATACGTCAGTAATAATTGCAGGAATCTGTAGGTCAACAGTAACGTGAGTTAACCTTGCCATTCAATGCCAAGTGAAATGAAAAGTACTAAATCTTTTCATAATGAAACCATCCTGGATAATACAGGAAATTACATCAAACAGCAGCTGAAACCGATGGCAACTGGCAGCACTTAACAAATAAATAAAGACTAAATTTCACACATTTATGTTTATAAAACACATTTATGGACCATTTGTTTCATTGTCATTGCATATTTAAATGTAGTTTTAGATTACCTTTGCTGTCATCTAATAAAGTTTCCGCCACAGAATAAAACATTTTAAAAGATCATTCTGACAAACTTGCAATTACAAGTTATAAAGTCAGAATTGCGTGATATAAAGTTGCAATTACGGGTTATAAATCAGAAATAAGTCAAACTCGCAATTCTGACTTTTTCTCGCAAGAGCAAATTTATATCTCACAATTTTGGAATAAAAATTTTTTCCCACACAATTGTGAGGAGAAAATTGTGCAATAAAAATTTGCAATTACCTTATTTAGTTTTTATTCTGTGGCGGAAGAAGCTTCCATCATCTAATGCTCAAAGTTAATCTTTAAAAACAATAGTAATTTAATAAACACTAAAGTATTTACCAAATCTCAAAATTAATATATGCATTTTCCATAGTGTGCATTATAATGTTGAGATGCCTAAATTCACTTTTAGCAGCAGTTTAAGACTTTTCTGTAATCTTGCGATAAACAGGGTGGACATCATTTAAGAGCAGATTCCAATCTGATACAAATAATCCGATTTGGAATGACCGTGTGAATGTAGCCATTAGTTAATTCGTTAACATTTTAGCCATAGTCAAAGCTTCATTTAACTTACACATGTGGCTGATGAGCGGATGCTGCGCCTCTCTCAACCACAAACGCCTTCTTTCATCAGATTTTTGCACTCTTCTCTTTAACATTTGGCAGTCTATAGAACTCGAAAGGTATTTTCCCGATGCGACCGATTAGTACAGACCAAAACTCGACCATTTTTCAGCAGAAATTATCAGCCAAATTTGCGAGTCCGTTCATTGTTTATGTTCTGTGCCTCCAAAATGGCCGACTTCCGGATTGATGACGCGTCGTGAAAACCCTCT
Organism: Cyprinella venusta; assembly: GCA_038021265.1. Lineage (NCBI taxonomy): Eukaryota > Metazoa > Chordata > Actinopteri > Cypriniformes > Leuciscidae > Cyprinella > Cyprinella venusta. Next base: position 3,013,389 of record CM075882.1, read on the forward strand.
TAAGGCCAATTTATACTTCTGCGTCGAGGGTACGCCGTAGTGTACGGCGTTGGCTTCGCACGTAGCCGACGCCGTTGTGAGCATTTATACTTCTGCGTTCGGGTCTTGGTTGCTCTGCAGTACTGCTCCGAAACGCTAGGAGGCGGCGGAGGGTTTTAATGTTCCACTGTGTTTACATTCCCTACGGCTAGGTTACTACAAGCAATAGCGACTGAAAGAGAGTGGATCATGTTGAAGTTGGAGCTTATTGAGGTGGAAAAACGGTTTATTTTAGTGAAATTACTAAAACTGAAAGGCAGAAATGAGAGAAGACGTCGGAGGAGATGGTACGTGTGGAAATGCGTGAAGGTACGTCCGGAAATGCGTAGGAGGAAATGCGATCCTACCAAGCCGACCAATAACCGATCTTGCGGTCCGCGTCGTCGCGACGTGTAGTTACATTTTTGGAGAGGTGCGCGTCAGGCAACGCGGAAGGGTACGCGGTATGGGACGCGTCTGTGCGTATGCTACGCCGTACCTACTGCGCGCACCTGACGCAGAAGTATAAATTGGCCTTCAGAACCGCGGCAAGGGTGTCGAGTTACATTTAATCTATTTTAACTTTAGGTTTGAACTAACATTAACTAACTAACATTACCAAGGATTTATAAATGCTGTGAATATATATATATATATATATATATATATATATATATATATATATTGCGCATTGTTATTTCATGTTAGCTAATGCATTAACTAATGCATGAGAAATGGAAAGTTTCCCAAAATAAAAAGGTACTATTGACTTCAAATGTGTCTTGTAGATGATGAATTTTTCCACACACACAAAAAAAAGGACTTACAGTACACTTAGCCACATCCACAATGGCACTCTTGCGAGCAGAAACAAAACCTGAGGTTATTTTAATTTCTACTTATTTTAGAAAGACATAAAAGCATAATTGATAGTTTCCTTAAATGCATCATAAATAAAACCATTACAAACCCATACGTCAACCACTGACCCAGCATTACACCACACCAGACGCTCCAACGAAAAACAACAGATTTCAATGACAATAATTACAGAGGGCCATCAAGACACAGTCAGTCCAGACTTGACCTCTGTCCACACAGACAGACAGATTAGCATATCATTAGCATCTTCAATAACCCAACTCGCATTTGAAGTTTATAAGCATTTCCTGCTTCATATTCCACAATAATCACATTTCTTTGAGTCATTCAGAACAAATGCACTGGCGTTAACACATGAATCTCATAAGCGCAGTTCTTCGAGTCACGATGGATCTGTTACAAATCAGGAAGAAAATTCTACCGTGAATGTGTGTGAGAAAATAAAAGCATCTGTGTTCTTCTTTTCCACGCTTCCTTCTGCATGATCAAGACTGGTGTAACCCTTCAGTATTGGTGATTAGATATGATGCACTATCCTTTGTTTTAGGAAATCAGGGGGTTTTGCGTACGGCACTTAGTACAATGTCTACGGCGCGCCAAAGATGTGCACTGCGTCGGTTAAATCATTCACACGCATCCTGTTCTTTGTCAAACAAAAGAAGTCATTATCTCTTTCAGACATTTCTTCCTTTTGAAAATGGCCCTGTATGAGCGAGGTAATTGGGGCAGAGCACACACACACACACACACCTGATGTTAACATCACATCTGTTCCCCTATTCTTAAAGGGACAGTTAAGCCAAAAAGAGAGAGAGAGAGAGAGAGAGAGAGAGAGAGAGATCGGCATTTACTCACCCTAATGATGTGCCAAACCAATAGGACTTTCTTGTGTGGAACGAAATATTTTGATGAACAATGAGACCCCAAACACCGAGGCGCCGTTTACAAGACATCACTTTCAAATATTGGCGGTTCATTTTCATGGCAACAGCATTTTTAGGGCCTGAAAACACAAACTTATAAAAATAGGAATCAAAGTGCACGTTTTTGAAAACAATACCCTTATAATCTCCGTATAAACTACAAAAAAGCAAAATTGTGAAATTTGTGATCTTCTATCTTATCTCTAATTCTATTCCCAGCTGGAAAGTAAATGGGATGAAGTTCATTTAGGGTTTCTGGAGGTTGAGCAGTCAGGAAGTTTTACACCTGTGAAATTCAGTGTGAACACACCACAGATACACTAGAGGTCAAAAGTTTGGGTTCAGTTACATTTTTTAGATGCTTTTAATCAGCAAGGGTGCATTAAATTGATCAAAAGTGGCAGACAGTACTGACATTAAAAAAGTTACAAAAGATTTCCATTTTAATAAAATGCTGTTGTGAGTCCCATTCCCACCAGCTCAAACTGCAGACCCGCTCGCCCTTCCACGCCCGACGGACTTTCCCGACAGGTATGATCCCCAGAAACAGGAAGCTACTTTTTGTCTGCTTAATTTCCTGCCCCAGTCCAGGTCGTCTCCTCAAGTGCACAAAGGGACTAAATGCAACTAAGCGTTTAGCTTCAGAGAAGTGTTTTCACCATTAATTTACTGGATTTTAAAAAAAGTTTTAAAATCCATGAATCAAACCAACTTGGTCAGAGATTAAAGGAGTAGTTCACTTTTAAAAAAGCTTTTGCTGATAATTTACTCACCCCCATGTCATCAAAGATGTCCATGTCTTTCTTTCTTCAGTCAAAAATAAATTAAGGTTTTTGATGAAAACACTCCAGGATTTTCTCCATATAATGGACTTCAATGGGGTCCAAACGGTTCAAGGTCCAAAAGACAGTTTCAGTGCAGCTTCAAAGGGCTTTAAACAACTCCAGACGATGAATAAGGGTCTTATCAAGCAAAACAAGCGGTTATTAAATAAATAAAAATAAAATAAATAAAAAAAGTTTTTTTATAAGCTCAAATGCTCGCCTTGCTCTGTTCTGTGTGACTTTGCTGTTCGAACTCATTTATCAAAATGAACAAATCTTTTTTCGAGTCATTTGGTTCAGTCAACGAACGAATTGACTCGGAAAAAGATTTGTTCATTTTTATGAACGAGTTTGAACAGGAGAGTCACACAGAACAGAGCAAGACGAGCATTTGAGCTTATAAAAAAACTTTTTTATTTTATTATTATTATTTTTTAAAAGACTGCTCGTTTTGCTTGATAAGACCCTTATTCATCGTCTGAAATCGTTTAAAGCCCTTTGAAGCTGCACTGAAACTGTCTTTTGGACCTTGAACCGTTTGGACCCCATTGAAGTCCATTATATGGAGAAAAATCCTGGAATGTTTTCATCAAAAAACCTTAATTTCTTTTCGACCGAAGGACATCTTGGATGACATGGGGGTGAGTAAATTATCAGCAAAAGTTTTTTTTAAAAGTGAACTACTCCTTTAATCATATAAAATTGAAAACCTGCTATAGACTGAGTAATACGCTTGCACATAACGTCACCGTTTTCACAAATCAGTGTTTTTGTAGTTTACACGGAGACTATAAACGGTATCGATCTCAAAACCTTGCACTTTTAATCCAGTTTTCAAAAGCTTTTGTTTACAGGCCACCAAAACGGTGCTATCGTGTAAATGAACAGTGAAAACGCATAAAAAGTTTTCCATTTTTAGCTGAAAACAGTGTCGTGTACAAGGCCCCCCAGGTCATACAGTTTTGGAACAACATGATAAAGGTGATTTGACAATTATATAACAACAGCACTTGCAGCATTAAGTGTACGTTTTCCATTCGCAAACAACTCATTCCTCATGAGATTCAACGTTTTTCACCTCAGATTTTCAGTCCAGAAAGTCTCATTAACTAGAAAATGAACACTGTTTCTATTCAAGGACTCATGCATGATTCAGAAGTCTGAAAATAGAGAGACATTAAGTCATTGCACAGCTTCTGATTAGACAGCAGTGACGTATTGAAGAAGAATGGGTAAAACGACTTTGGGAAGTTTCTGTGGGGCATGTTTGATGGATTCAGCACACAGAGGAAGGGTTTACTTTCCCATGGATGAAACGAGCCCTTTGTATTCCCACTCCTCTGGTGGGCCCTCTGTGGATTTATCTGAGATAATGTGAGCACAGACAACCTTATTTATCTCTCTAATTATGCTGTTTTTGTTTTGGCCCCTTCTCACCTGCTCTGAGAAACGGCCATCTCATAGTTTGGATGTTAAACACGGTCGGTACCTGATGTAGATGCCATAGAAAAAAGCGAAATATGATACGAAGACCGTATTTGTGACTGAACGACACCAAATGGTGAAATAATTTCTCAGGAGACCTGAAATGCCTTGTTATGAACAAGAAGAAACACATCAACATCCATTGCTCCCGTCTCTTGCTCAACACTCTTTTGTCTCTTGGACATTTCCTGAGGAGCGGTCTGCACCACTTCCCTCAACATTCAGCCCAAAACTTTTGAAGTTTCAGAGACTCTCATTAGATTCTGGCAGCATCATAAAGAACGGGCAGGGTATGAAGGGTCTTTTTTCTTTAACTGAAAAAATAAAAACCCACACTTATATGCACAGATGGTCAGGAGACTGGGGCTAGTTGTCACAGGAGCTATACACTCTCAGAAAAAAGGTACAAAAGCTGTCACTGGGGCTGTACCTTTTCAAAAGGTAAAATTTTGTACCCAAAGGGTGCATATTGGTACCTTAGTGGTACATATTAGCACCTAAAATGGACATATTACCACCTAAAAAGGACATATTAGTACCTAAAATGTACATTTTACCATCTAAAAAGGACATATTAGCTCATGAAATGGACATACTAGCTCCTGAAATGGATACATTAACACCTAAAATCTACATTTAGCACCAAAATGTACATATAAACACCTAAAATGTACATATTAGCTCATGAAATTGATATAATAGCACCTAAAATGGACATATTAACACTTAAAATGTACATATTAGTACCTAAAATGTACATTTTACCATCTAAAATGGACATATTAGCTCATGAAATTGACATATTAGCACCTAAAATATACATATTAGCACCAAAATGTACATATAAACACCTAAAATGTAATTATTAGCTCATGAAATTGACAAAAGTTTACCTTTTGAAAAGGTACAGCCCCAGTGACAACTTTTGTACCTTTTTTCTGAGAGTGTATCTCAGTAATTTATGAAGTGAAGCGTCCAAATACACACGCTTTTTTTCCTCTATTAGTGATTATGAATGATTAAACATCTTGTTAAAAGTCCTCTCAAATTAAAATCCGTAGAAAACAGGTTTGCAAATACTGTTATCCAAACTAAAATTGCAATAAATATTATCATAATATCATATCTAAACAGTTGAACTCTATAAACCACACGCCAGACAAGAGTCAACTGATCAAGGTAGATTTAACAGAATTTTAGATATTTTCCTTTGTTCACATTAATTGCTTTGCATATAAAAGTTAAAAATTGACAATAAAATATAAATGGGAAAATTTACAGCTTAAATTTGGTTGAAAAACTTAAGGAATATTCCATCCATTGTGGCAGCCCCATAATGTGTGTCAACATGCTCCGTTTTAGAAGAAGAAACCCTGTCAACTTGCCCGGTGTGTTTTATGTAAACAGACACTGTACACGGGGTAATTATAACTGAGTGAAGAGTAACTGTTAAAACAGACAAACTGGAACTTTCCCCAGTCATCTCAATGACAAAAAGTGCCACAATCAACCTGAATTCAACCTACTTTACAAAGCTTTTAACACTAACAAGTCAAGTAGTAGCCTACCTAAAAGCACCAAGTTTGTTTGTAGCCTACAATGATATGTTTTCTGGGCATTTCTCGAATAAATACATACATTCAAAACCATGGAATAACCTAAATTAAAGTGTGGTATTATTATCAAAACGGTAGCCTACAATCTCATAGGATACTTTTCAGGGGAACTGTGTATAAATTAGAAGTTTTAAATAAACAAAACAGAGCTTCGTTTACTTGTTGCACTTTGTTGCGATGCATAGCTACATCAAATATAAATATAAACGTAACGTTAGGCTACTACATAGGCATCATGTGATAGTAAACATGCTTAAATACTAATCCAGACTCCTTCTTTGCTTTCCCTTCTTACCTTCTCGTCGGCAAGGTGGTCAGTGCAGGTAGTTGAGTTCTCCAGTGTTCTCCTCTTGGTGTTGTCGTCTGCCTGTCTCTTTCTTTAAATGTTAAACAGTCCACTCAACGCATCAAGGTGTGTGACATTAATGGAAATTAACCACATTAAAGTTTCGGGCGCGCGCGCGGCGCTTTAAATCCACTCTGACTGGCACTGGCACGACCTCCAGTAAGATGGTTCATATGAATATTGCACAATATTGTGTTTGGAGGATTGTGATTCACCCAAGATATTCAGTAGGCTACAGATCGGTTGAGTAAATCCATCCGATCCAAAAGCCCGTGGGAGGAGCTGCGCGCGCCTCCTCTTCCTCCTCCTCTTGATCAAGCGTCATCACGCGCCCCTAGTAATTAACAAACCACCACAGTATTCGTGAACTGTGCTGTATTATTTACCTCAGGTGCTCTCCGGTCATTTCTGACAGAGAAGTTTTCTGTTTTAAAAATCACAGTTTCATCTGAAGTTTACGAAACTTGGTGACTTTTATGGCATTAGATAGGCAGGGTATGTGAACACGCACACACAAAATATTTAAGGCATGGTTCGAGCAGGCTAAGTGGTCTTACAAAAATTTGTCACACTTGTGCTCATAATAATTAATCATTAATAAAAATCATTAATAAACATAATAATTAATCATATATATATATATATATATATATATATATATATATATATATATATATATATATATATAAATGTATTATATATCATAATTTATATATATATATATATATATATATATATAATATTTAAAAAATAAATAATATAAATAACAATACGGTTTGATAAAACATTACTGTTTATTTTTAATTTTTAATTGCTCTGCATTCAGGTTTGACTAGTAATAAGGCAAAAACGTGTATATTTCACATCAAACTTATTTTTAAAAAATATAAAAACCTTGGCAAAAAGTATTATTTGAGAATTTCTGAACAATACATTCAAATCACATTTTAAAAATAAGTAATTTGGAGCAAAAACAACTAGAGAATGCGCAAGCCTCTCCATAGAGAGCTATACAGGCATCTAGTGGTAACACCATGCAACGACATGTTTTATTTAATTTTCTATCAACAGATGGCGCTAATCTGACTTCACAAAAAATGAATTTAAAATGCCTAGTCGCTCCCTAGTCCCTACCCCAACACAAAATCCCCTACTCCAACTCAATTACAACCGAGGGGGAAAATGTGATTTCAAGGGGACCCGAAGCAACAACCTGCACCGGGCCCCGGATAGCCCAGCTATGGCCCCGTACTGTAAACTAATAGTAACTGACCATGCCGCGTCTCTGTTCCTGAGCTCTGTCTGTCTACCTGAACACGAAAGCAGTGTTTGGAGAGCCCACTTACACTTATCCAGACTGCAGGCAGAGAGCCAGAGCAGAGCATCCACTGCTTCTATTCCAGGATGACAGTGAGAGATTAACCTCTGGCCCGAGCCAAGCTTGCATCACATCCTAATCTTTAACAACCTACTGGTGGACTGAAGCCGCCCTTCAGCAAGCGTGACTTTGAGTTATTACACACACTGGCCGGGCACAGCTGGACTGTGTACATGTGTATTCAATGTGGGATTTTCTGATGTCAGGATGATCGTTTTGCTCATATAACTCCAGTCTGCTATGCAAGTCTAGTATTTAATGGACAAGAACATATTACAATATATGTAAGATATTTATATAACATAAAATAAGAATATAATAATGTAGAATCATTCTATATAGGCTGGTATAATATTTGTATTATGTTTTTTTTTTTTCAAATATAAATCATCATTTATAATTACAACCCATTCATAATGTAGGGAATCATCAAAACTGGAATAAGCAAAAAAATAAACCAGGCAGGTACTAACTTCCACCGTAGGTTTTGCCGTGTGAAACTAGCGGCACCTAGTGGTCACATTCCTAGTTGCAGGAACAATCGGTAAAAAAACATAAAACTCGTGGTAAACAAAGGTGAGCTGACATTTTTTTTTATGCTCCCAGATTTTTTTGCCTCTCACACAAAAATGTGGCGTGTGCACAAAGTAGCCCACTATTTTTCTTGATTACTGTGATATATATTATATCGTCAAGCTCAAACTGCTTGACTAATAGTGTTTGCCATTGTCACTACAGAGTATCAGCTTGTAATGACTGCTCATGATCATTTAAAATAGTTGGAGTATTTAGAGATCAGTGACAACATTAATGGACACCTTAAGTTTACAGTTAAGACACAGACCATACTCCACCATGACATAGCGATCATATCTTCTCTGGATTTGCTCTGCCTCCAGAGCACAAAGAACAGACAAAATCTTTAACATGTTGAGAGCGAAATTCCTTCTGTGTGACGGAAAAGCTCACAATAGCTGGGCAGGTTTCCACCGATCTGAACCTCTGATACGTTAGTCATAGTCACAATGTGCAATCTGTAAAACAAAAACCTCCAAATTATAGTTGAAATGGTGTACTGCTGAAGTTTTTTTGACCTTGAGAAAAAGCTTAAAGTATAGACCAACAAATATTATATTTATTAATTTATTTCATGTTGGTACATTTTTGGGAAGTACACCTGTTTTGACCTGATGTCCATTGGAATGGGCAAAAAAAAAAAAAAAAAAAATCACAATGAAAGCAATTATATATATTTTTTTTCTTTCATTTGTTTTCATTTATAGAAACCTCATGAGCTGGGAAAATGTACTTTTATATTTTTCAGAAACTTGAAACATAATTCAGGTCTGAGAGGGTTAAATTAGTTGAATTGTAACTTTTGTTTGCATTGTTTCTGCTGTTTCCCCGCAGGGCCACCGTAGCTGAGGAGAAGAACACGGACGAGAAAAGGAAAGTTCCGTTTCCTGTCAGGAGGATGTGAGGTTCATTGTGTTCCTGCTGAGGTATCTTCCCCTCATTTAAAGGGACACTTCAGGATTTAGCATTAATCTTTGTATTAGTAGGAAACCTGTAGTATTTTCAAATTACCGTGCTTTCCCCCCTCATATCCCCCTGAGACGAGAGATTTGTCTGGAAAAAAACAAAAAAATGGCTATTTTGCGTCATCCAGAGGCTAAAGCCTCCAGTCAGTAGTCGGGTCTGTCCCGCATGTCCTCAACCCGCCCATAGAGGGCGATCTCACTCACAGAATGAACACATAGTGTCGGCCATCTTGTTTTGGAAGCTAAGCTAGCAGGCTCTTGTTCTGTGGAGAAAGCTGAGTAGTCGGGGTTACCATCCTCTTTTTCCCGGACATGTCCGGCCGTTGATGTCCGGGATTCAGCTTTTGCTTTTTCATTGTTTACACGCACAGCTTTTGTTTTAATCGAACTGAATTCGTTCCGATTGGTGAATCTGAATGTAAACGCTAAACAAGTGATCGGTTGATGTGCGTTTTAACTTTGCTAAGAAAATCCCCGCTCCTCTGTGAGAGATACGAGACCGGTGCGTCTCAAATCGGTAATCACACCATCGGCCTCGCGCCGTTCTCCCGCGGCCCTCACTCGTCCCGCTCGCCACAGGAAACATAATGAATGGCGACTGTAGAACGCAAAAGCCCAATCCCGGACATTTTGGGCCATCTCCAAACACATTTTCGAGCAGACTCATGACTAGTAGCCTTGACTTGTTGTTTAACGACTGCGCTCTGTTACCGGTAGGCGTGGCCTCCTAGGGCGGCGAAGCAAGTGCATTCTGGGAGTTGTTGTCTTTCATCCACATCAGCCAAAAATACATTTTCTGGCTGCAAATTCACATTTCTTCTACATAAATGACCCATTTTAATTCATATTTCCAGAGGTGAAGTATCCCTTTAAGTATGATTTCCAAATCCAAATGTCTTAGTTCACCCTAAATGAAAACCATTTACTCACCCTCATGTCATTCCAATCCCTGTGTTACATTCTTTACTGTGCAACATGAAAGGAGAAACGATGTAACGATATTGTTTCATCACACACGCACGGATCCCTTTATATCCCACAGCAAAATGAAAAGCGTTGACCAAACTGCCAGATTCGTTAGGGGATCAACCTTTTATTAGTCGACAGGATTATCATGGAAAATCTTTTCTGGAGTGTCACAACTGTGAACGCTCAGTCAAAGAAAAGGGGAAAAAAAGAAGAGCAAAGCAAAACATTTGTAAATGAGTATAGTGAGGAGGACAATAGATTTATCTAATCAAATATAGTGAAATATCATCTCAATTCTTCATCACAACTCTCCCTGCAGGACAGTTTGGTGCAGAACGGCTACAATAACAACTGCCACCAACGCCCATAATGCTTCTTTATTAATATTCTCATAATTTCGGGGATCTCTTTAGATTGTCTCAGTTTTCCCTGTAGTGCAGCAAAAATAAATCTAATGAAGACAAGAGAGAGCGTGCCCTAGGCTAGAAGACACCTTTCTAGTGCACTACCTAGGGGGTGAAAGAGTCTCCCCCCGTGCAGTGTGTTATACTGTATCAACCCTTGCTTCCACCGCAGCTGATTTACACCTGAATCTGTCACTCACGTCACGGGTGGGAGATACAGTACAGTAGAAAGCAAACGTGGTTCATGGATCTTCATATTGCACCATTAGAGAATGGAAAACAAATAATTCTCAATCAAGACTTGCTTTTCTAGGTTAAACAAGATATGTGCAAACATGACTAAAAGGACTTTATTAACCAAATCAAAAGATTTCCCTGTAATACCCACAAATAAAAAAAAAAATCTCATTTTATATATATATTTTTTTTATATATTTATACTCATAAGAATACGAAATCTTCACATTTGATTATTTTTGTAGTCAAAAAAATTCTGGGCTGGACCCGCGGTCATTATTCATAGTGTTCTTCTTAAATCGGTTCGTTCTCATGCACTCCCGGGAAACGGTGACGACTTCGGACCAATGGAAATCACTCTCACGCTTCGTCTCCAACTAATTACACAAAGAAATCTCAGTAGAAAAGAAGAAATGAAAAAGGGTTCCCAGTCATTAGTTTGTGCACACTAACTGCTAAAATAAGTAAATTAGTAAATCATCATCATCATAGTCATCGGAATTATTCATCATCATAATAATAATAATAATAAAATCGTTTTGGCAATCTCTTGGTGTGGAGTCGTCTTTAAGAAGTGGATTCACGGTTTAAAAAAGCGTAAAATAAAGAAACTGTTAGGAGTAGAAGTGGAAATATATGTACACACAACCGCGCACGAAGAGTCTTGCCGTCCGGTCTTTGTTATACCAGCGTGTAGGACTTTGCGTAGGGATTGTTGTTCTGTTTTAAGTGTCCTCTGGAGTCCAGCAGTGATTCCTGGGAGGTGCTGATCTTGGCCGCCTGTGCCAAGTCTGTGCCGGCCTCTCTCTGCGGGAGCGTGGAGGCTGTGCCCGGCTGCCACTGCTGCACGTCCCTGCCGGCCGGCACCTCCATCGGCGTGGGCTCCAGCAGGCCGGGCCGCTTCAGTGAACGGGTCTTCTGTGGCTCCAAGCAGGCCTGGCCCATCGCCGCCTCGCGAGACGTCCCCGACACACCCCGGTTCAAAAGAAAGTCCATCCGCAGGTACGGAGGCAGGTGGACGAGCTCCCCTCCTGCAAGAGGAAGACACTTTGTGTTAGGGTCACACTTGGAGTAGTTCACATTTAAATAAACTTTTGCTGATCATTTACTCACCGCCATGTCATCCAAGATGTCCTTCGGTCGAAAAGGTTTTTGATGAAAACGTTCCAGGATTTTTCTCCATATAATGGACTTCAATGGGGACCAAACGGTTCAAGGTCCAAATGAGAGTTTCAGTGCAAACTGTTCAAAGGGCTTTAAACGATTTCAGACGATGAATAAGGGTCTTATCAAGTGAAACGATCGCTCGTTTAATAAATAAATAACAAAGTTTAAGTTTTGTAAGCTCAAATGGTCGCCTTGCTCTGTTCTGTGATGTGCGTTCGGAATGAACAAAACTTTTTTCGAGTCATTTCATTCATTTTGTTCAATGAATGAACCAGATGACTCGAAAAAAGATTTGTTCATTTTGACGAACAGGAGAGTCACGAACGCGCATCACAGAACAGAGCAAGGCGAGCATTTGAGCTTATAAAACTTGAACTTTGTTATTTATTTATTAAATGAGCGCTTGTTTCGTTTGATAAGACCCTTATTCATCGTCTTGAATCGTTTAAAGCCCTTTGAAGCTGCACTGAAACTCTCATTTGGACCTTGAAGCGTTTGGTCCCCATTGAAGTCCATTATATGGAGAAAATGCTGGAATGTTTTCATCAAAAACCTTAATTTCTTTTCGACTGAAGAAAGAAAGATGTGGACATCTTGGATGACATGGGGGTGAGGAAATTATCAGCAAAAGTTTTTTGCAGCTTCAAAAGGCTGTAAACAACACACGACGATGAATAAGGGTCTTATCTAGGACCCTTCGAGCCATGACTCGAAAAAGATTTGTTCATTTTGATGAACGAGTTCGAACAGGAGAATCACGAACACGCATCACACAACAGCAAGACCAACATTTGAGCTTATAAAACTTAAACTTTGTTATTTATTTATTAAATGGGCGTTAGTTTCGCTTGATAAGACCCTTATTCATCGTCTGAAATCGTTTAAAGCCCTTTAAAGCTGCACTGAAACTCTCTTTTAGACCTTGAACCGTTTGGACCCCATTGAAGTCCATTATATGGAGAAAATCCTGGAATGTTTTCATCAAAAACCTTAATTTCTTTTCGACCGAAGGACATCTTGGATGACATGGCGGTGAGTAAATGATCAGTTTTTTTTAAAGTGGGAAGAATATAGTTTAGAGTCATTACCTCGCACCAGCGGTCTCACCTGGTCTGTGGGCCTTGGGTACGGCCATGTTTATCACCCTGCAGACGTCCTGTGGTTTGGGAGGTGAGGCGGTGAACCTGCAGATGCCCGATTCTGACGGCGTACTGGATGTCAGGCTGTCTGTGTAATCGTTGGTGCCGGCGGTCATCTGCTCGGAGGATGTGTCCGAGATGAAACACTCTGTGATGGTGAACTTGGCGTGTCGTAGTTGTTCCTCCATCTTGGCATGTTCATAGGCTCTGGCCAGCTCCTCGTACGTCGAAGACGCGCTCTCTGTGGAGACCATGCTGCTGCGAGCCCGGTCTGAACACAACAGGCACAACTCATCAACGTGAGCATTTAATAATGCTAATTTAGAATGCTAATTATGAAGTTTCCAGAATAAGGACAGGCTGGGAAGATTTTTTTCATGTATTTGAAAGAAATCTTTTATTTACATATTTTAAAATGTAATTTATTCCAGGAATTCAGCATCTTTAGTCACATGATGCTTCAGAAGTCATTCTGATTTGCTGATTTGGAGCTCAAGGAACATTTCTTATTATTATCAATGTTGAAAACAGTTGTGCTGTTAATATGTTTGAAAACTGCAATATATTTCTTTCCAGATTCTTTGATGAATAGAAAGTTCAAAAGAGCTTTAGGTACATTATTAATGTCGTTGCTGTCAATTTTGATCAATTTAATGTGTATGTACTGAATAAAAGTATTAATTTCTTTAAAAAAGGAGATTTTGTTATATTACTAATGTCGTTACTGTCAATTTTGATCAATTTAATGTCTATGTACTGAATAAAAGTATTAATTTCTTTTTAAAAAAGAGCTTTTGTTACATTATTAATGTCGTTACTGTCCATTTTGATCAATTTAATGTGTATGTACTGAATAAAAGTATTAATTTCTTTAAAAAAGGAGATTTTGTTATATTACTAATGTCGTTACTGTCAATTTTGATCAATTTAATGTCTATGTACTGAATAAAAGTATTAATTTCTTTTTAAAAAAGAGCTTTTGTTACATTATTAATGTCGTTACTGTCCATTTTGATCAATTTAATGTGTATGTACTGAATAAAAGTATTAATTTCTTTTAAAAAGTGCTTTTGTTACATTATTAATGTCGTTGCTGTCAATTTTGATCAATTTAATGTCTATGTACTGAATAAAAGTATTAATATCTTTAAAAACAATCTTTTGAATGGTAGTATATTTCAATAAAATGCAGCAGTGGTAAAGTTTGAGTAATTTTCCACATAATGTTCTTTAAACCAGTCTGTTAAAAATAATCTGTTCAAAACTGACTCAATGGCATCAAATAACGAGTGTTTTAGGAATAGGAATATATTTTTTATATATTCAGGCGTACAAAAATAAAATCATTCTTCATTGTGTTCACCATTTTTAAAACATAAATATCGAGATATGCACTAAATATTGTTAAAATGCTGATAAATTAATATAAAAATATAATGATAACGCTTTAGAGGTTAAGGTCTCACTATTAACTATGCATATAACCTATTACTAGGATATTGGCTGTTTATTAGTACTTATAAAGCACATATTAATGCCTTATTCTGCATGACTACATTCTACATCTCTAATCCTAAATTTAAAAACTACCATACTAACTATTATAGGTAAAATTCATAATCAACTAAAGTGACCAATATAATTTATATTACAAACATATAAAAACAAATGAGCTATAGTCCCCAGCTGTTAGGATGGGTTGATACACTATATGCTTATAAAGATGTTCATATATTGTCCAGTGTCGCCGACTGACCTGTGTCCTGTGATGGACTGACACTATAGCTGTCGCTTTCCTTGTCCACCGATCCGGCCACTCGAGGGGTTCCCAGCCTCCAGTCCGTGCTGAGGGTGTGGACGGAGACCGGCGGGTGCGGGCGATTCAGCGTCCACTGACTGGCATAGCGATTACGGGCAGCGGGACCAGCTTTAGCTGTGCGGCGAGAGGTGGGATCTGCGGACGGGTGCCCAAACACTCAGTTAAACAGCCTAATCAAATATATGGATGTATTAAGGGGTTGTTCACTTTGAAATTAATGTTTGGTATGTTTTAGCTTACCTCAAAGGCATCCGAGATGTAGTTGTCTTTGTTTCCGCAATAGTTTCAATTTTGATATTTTTAGGTCAAACCGTTCTTGTCTGTCGGTCATATAATGGAGGTCTATGGTCACCACCTCAAAGAGCATGCACAGAGAAGTCCAAATTAAACTTAAAATTAAAATTTAATGACTCGTAAATGGAAGTACACATTGATGGCCTAAGACACGAAACGAGCGGTTTGTGTGGGAAAACGAACAGTATTTATATCGTTTTACCTCTTGTAATCAAAGCCACGTCCAAGTGATCTGAGGTAAAAACGATATAAATACTGTTTGTTTTCTCACACAAACTGCTCGTTTCGTGTCTTACTTACATTTTACGAGTCATTCAATCATGTTTAACCCTCAGGTGCTCTTCGGTCATTTCTGACCGAGAAAATTTCTGTTTTGAATTTCTAAAAATCACAGCTTTATCGGATTCGGAATGTTATGAAACTTGGTGACTTTTATGGCATTATGTATGTGAATACAAAAAAAAAATTGAGGTCATGATCTGAGCATGCTAAGTGGTTGTAAAAAAAAATAGTCACACTTGTGGTCTTTGGTCAAAAATGACCCCCATACGAAATGAATGGGAAATTGACAAAAACACAAAAATTCACAAATTTTTATTAATTTATTTTTTTACGTTTTTTAAATAAAAAATCGTTTTTGAGATTGTTTCAACTATATATTCAAATCCACCACCAAAAAAAAAAATGTGTTCATAAACATCTGGGGAATTCACATGCCTCTCCATAGAGAGCTGTACATGCCATCTAGTGGTTACACCATGATTCTACGCTTTTTCTCTATACTGTAACCAGATGGTGCTAATTTTCTTCAAAAAAAAATTTTTCTGAAGGCCTAGACTCTATATTAAACTAAAATACTGCATTAATAATTAAAAAAAAAAAATATATATATATATATATATATATATATATATATATATATATTTTCCCCATGGCAAAAATAGACCATAAATATTGCATAAATATTAATTAATTCAATCAAATTGTCTCAAAATACTAAATTACAAAGAATAAATATTATAGAACAAAAATAAATTGCATTGGTTTTACTGGGATGGAGGTAATTAAATTTTTAGGTGTCCGGTCACTTTTGACCGGGAAGATAACAAGTGTGACTCCGAAACGAAGAGCACCTGAGGGTTAATTTGGACTTCTCTGTGCATGCTCTTTGAGGTGGTGACCATAGACCGGCATTATATGACTGACAGACAATAAATATCAAAATTGAATCTACTGCGGAAACAAAGACACCTACATCTTGGATGCCCTCGAGGGAAGCTAAAACATACCAAATATTAATTTCAAAGTGAACTATCCCTTTATTTGTGTGCTTAGAGGGGTCCCTTACTCGACAGACTGCTCTTACTCGTCCCAGGCCGGACGTCAGAGACATCCACCAGCGGGCCGGTGGCCTGCGACAGAGACTGATAGTGAACGGAGTGTGTGACAGTGGCCGACTTCTGTTTGGCAGTTTCTCCGAAATCGTTGTCGGTCAACAGCACCGTTGATCTGTCGTCTAAGAGGAAAGGCACAGATGGAACTATTAGAGGCTCCTAGTATCACTGTTTCTCATAGAAACGCTCAGGTTTGAGTATGGTTCAGCCAACACGACTCACCCACTGTTTCCATGGTGTCTCTCTCCTCGATGAGGAGCTGCGCTCGGGGAATGTCGATGTGCATGCGGAGCGTCTGCTGTTGTTTGTTCATGGTGTCTGAAGGCCTCGTGTTCTTACTGCGGAAAAACACAAACTAGTTCACCATTTGCTCTGGTTTCTTTCTTCTGTGCATCACAAAATACTACATTTTTGAAGAATTTCCAAGCTGCAGTTTTCATAAAATATAAGAATATGCTGTTCAATTTGAAAGAGGACAAAACATTGTTGAAAAGGAACAGCTTTTTGTGGTTTATTCATCACACAAACACACTTACATTGTCTACGATATTCTTAAGAACTGATAAAAAAATATTGCATTGTATGGTTTCGGAAGAATTTGAATATAATGAGATGTATGAATGAACTACTTGAGGGTTTAATAAAATTAGGAGACAGTTTGATTCATTTACACATAATATTCTTAAGAACTGTTCATCTTTTCATCCTATTTTATGGCTGGAGAAGATCTGGAGTCATATTAACTACTATTATATCATTTTGGATGAATTCTAATTAGAGCCAGAACGATATATCGGTAGACCGATATTATCGGTCATTATTTCTTTTTAAAATGCATTATCATATTATTTTAGTTAAAACTCAAAAATAACTACAAATAACTAATGTTTGGGAAATCTGTTAATGTTTTGTTGTGCGTTTCTGAAAAAAAAATATGAAGAGTTCAGATGCAAAAGCCTCTAAATGCCATTTGAAATTTTCTTCTAAAATGACCATTTTTATTAAACTTGTCTATTTAAGTTCAGTAATTTCACTTAAATGACAATTAATAGGTAGTCTTCATTGTCATTTAAGTGAAATTACTGGACTTAAATATACAAGCTTGATAAAAATGGTCATTTTAGAAGAAAATTTCAAATGGCATTTAGAGGCTTTTGCATCTGAACTCTTCATATATATATATATATATATATATATATATATCAGCCGATATATCGGATTTTAAAACCAAAAAACTATTTGTATCGGTATCGGCCTTCAAAATCCTTTATCGGTCGGGCTCTAATTCTAATTGTTATTGAATGGAAAAGAGCAGCTCTGAGATTCATCAAAATAACTTCCTTTCTGTTGCATAGAAGAAAAAAACAAAATAATAAAAAACAAAAAAACTGAAAATCATCGATGTGTTTACCTCATAAGCATTTCAGCCAAACTTTTAGCATCTGTGGAACAAACAACACGCTTTATTAACATACACTGAATTTGAAGTAGGCTGGTCTGAGTAAAATCTCAAATGGAAACATTAGCTACATTAGCATAAGCTACATCTGTAGCTAAGAGCTGTGAAAAGCATCTGACCCCTGAGCCGCTTCAGCCTCTGCTCTCTCCTCCTCCTCCTCAGCACCATCAGCAGGACGAAGAGCAGCACCATCCCCACCAAGATGCATGAGATCGTCACCATCATCTTCATCCCCTCGTTGTTTGTTTTCTTAATCGGGTCCTTCACCGCCGTCTTCACCAGCGGAGGAATGGTGCCTTTCGCAAACAGATTCAATACTTAGCTTTAAAGCCAAAACATATGTTTGATTATTCTTTTAAATAATTATATTATGCTAGGGTGACCATATTTTGATTACCAAAAACCAGGACACTCAGCCCGGCAAAACAGATGGGCCTACACAAATGATACTCGCAGTTTACTCAAAGATACCTTATTAATTTCAACACATTTAAAGTAGGTTATGTCTCCTCTGTATGGATAGAAAATTGTTATATGAAAACAGGACGGTTGGTCACCCTATATTATGCTTGAATCTTCAAAAAACATACTTTTCACATATTTTATATTGTTGCAGCAGCTCACTTCACAGAGTATGTAAACACTGCATTTCCCAAAAGCATTGTAAGCTTAAACTGGCAAATAAATAGACATACCTTAAAGGGATAGTTCACTTTGAAATTAACGTTTGGTATGTTTTATCTTACCTCAAGGGGATCCAAGATGTAGGTGTCTTTGTTTCCGCAGTATTTTCAATTTTGATATTTTTCAGTCATATAATGGAGGTCTATGGTCACCACCTCAAAGAGCATGCACAGAGAAGTCCAAATTAAACATGATTTAATGACTCGTAAATGTAAGTACACATTGATGGCCTAAGACACGAAACGAGTTGTTTGTGTGAGAAAACGAACAATATTTATGTCGTTTTACCTCTTGCAACCACAGTCATGTCTAAGTGATCTGAGGGCGCGGGCGCTTTGTGGGTGTGGTTACGAGAGGTGAAACGATACAAATACTGTTCATTTTCTCACACAAACCGCTCGTTTCATGTCTTAGGCCATCAATGTGTACTTACATTAACAAAACAGTAATTCATGTTTAATTTGGACTTCTCTGTGCATGCTCTTCGAGGTGGTGACCATAGACCTCCATTAAATGAAATATCAAAATTGAAACTACTGCGGAAACAAAGACACCTACATCTTGGATGCCCTTGAGGTAAGATAAAACATACCAAACATTAATTTCAAAGTGAACTATTCCTTTAAATAGATCGTAGAATCGTCACCAACGGTCTTTACAATCAACTTAGGCTAACGACGCCGACCTTTTTCACGCTCAAACAGCAAAGTTACACACTAAAGAAAGTTGAAAATGGAAAAAAGTATGCAAAGAGTGATTGATCAAACTTCACTTACTACCATCGTAGTTCAGAGTCGCAAATTTGACGCGTTTCTCCGCCAGTCCGGCGCTGTTGTACACCTTCATCTGCAGTTCGTACCACGTGGCCTCCTGCAGGTCCAGCAGGTTGTAGCTCTTGGTGAGAGACGTGCGCTTCGCTTTGGTCCACACGGGGCTGTCCAACGGACGGTATTCCAGAGTGAAGGATGTGATTGGACAGCCTCCATCATTCCAGCCAATCAGGTTGAGTTTGACGCACGTGCCGTTAATGCTAGTGAACAGCTCCTGCTCTTTGGAGTACTGTGGCTCTGTGAAGGGTAAAGAAGTATTTACTATTTACAAACGTTCTGGCAAGGTAATTATAAGCAAACCTTCTTCCAGTAGTTAAACTTATCTGGTCTTTAACAATGTTCTGAAAATAGTAGCAGAAAAAAACTATATTATACACTGTTCGGGAACGTTTTTTTTTCTAATGTTTTTTAAATGTTATTACTTGTTCCAAAGTGATGTTCTCATACTGTTTCCTTAAAGGAGTAGTTCGCTTTTAAAAAAACTTTTACTGTTAATTTACTCACCCCCATGTCACCCAAGATGTCCATGTCTTTTTTTCTTCAGTCGAAAAGAAATTAAGGTTTTTGATGAAAACATTCCAGGATTTTTCTCCATATAATGGACTTCAATGGGGACCAAACGGTTCGGGTCCAAATGAGAGTTTCAGTGCAGCTTCAAAGGGCTTTAAACGATTCCAGACGATGAATAAGGGTCTTATCAAGCGAAACAAGCGGTCATTTAATAAATAAATAAAAAAGTTTAAGTTTTATAAGCTCAAATGCTTACCTTGCTCTGTTCTGTGTGACTCTCCTGTTTGAACTCGTTCATCAAAATGAACGAATCTGTTTCCGAGTCAATTGGTTCGTTTTGTTCGTTGAATGAACCAAATGACTCGGAAAAAGATTTGTTCATTTCGATGAACGAGTTCGAACAGGAGAGTCACACAGAACAGAGCAAGGCGAGCATTTGAGCTTATAAAACTTATTATTTATTTATTTATTTTTTAAATGAGCGATCGTTTCGCTTGATAAGACCCTTATTCATCGTCTGGTGTCATTTGAAGCTGCACTGAAACTGTCTTTTGGACCTTGAACTGTTTGGACCCCATTGAAGTCCAATATATGGAGAAAATCCTGACATCTTAATTTCTTTTCGACTGAAGAAAGAAAGACATGGACATCTTGGATGACATGGGGGTGAGTAAATTATCAGCAAAAGTTTTTTCCAAAGTGAACTACTCATTTAACATTTGTATAACCAAGAAGAACAAAGGCAAGGTGAAATGCACACCTTTCCCATGAGTCTTGGCTTCGATGATCTCACTGATTCGACCCGGGCCGACAGCATTCTGGGCCGTGAGGGTGAACTTGTACCAGGTGCCACAGTTGAGGTTCTCCAGACGGTAGGAACGCTCACTGGGACTAATGGAAATACTTCCCCACTTCTCACTGTTATCCTCGGAGTATTGCAGAATATATCCTGCATGAAGACACACGCACAGAATTAATTCACAAAAACAGATTTACTAACAGAAAACCCTCATACGCGGCTGATTTATTGCATACGCATTTGTAGGAGTTTCCCTTTCAGTTGCAAAATGAAGGCGATTTACTGAGGTTCGTGCTAGTCAACTTACCGCCAAAAAAAAGCATGTTTTACACCAGACGCTAATTTGGGCTCCTCTGGTAGATTGTGTTGGTCATTATTGAATTTTTAAAAATCACAGCTTCATCGGAATGTTACAAAACTTGGTGACATTTCTGGCATTATGTATGTGAACACACAAAAAAATGAGGTCATGATCCAAGCATGCTAACTAAGTGGTCGTAAAAAAATTAGTCACGATTTTGGTCTTTGGTCAAAAATGACCCCCATAGGAAATGAATGGGAAATTGACAAAAACACAAAAATTCACAAATTTTTATTTATTTATTTTTTTTACTATTTTTTAAAAATGAAATAGTTTTTGAGATTGTTTCAACTATATATTCAACTACCAAAAAAAAAAATAGTGTTCATAAACATCTGGGGAATTCACATGCCTCTCCATAGAGAGCTGTACATGCCATCTAGTGGTTACACCATGATTTTACGCTTTTTCTCTATACTGTAACCAGATGGTGCTAATTTTCTTCAAAAAAATTTTTTTTTTCTGAAGGTCTAGACTCAATATTAAGCAAAAATACTGCATTAACATTAAAAAAAAATAAATAAATATATATATATATATATATATATAGAGAGAGAGAGAGAGAGAGAAAATATATATATATATATATTTCTATTGAAAAAATAGACCATAAATATTGCATAAATATTAATAATTTCAATCAAATTGTCTCAAAATACTAAATTAAAAGGAATAAATATTATAGAACAACAATAAATTGCATTGGTTTTACTGGGATGGAAGAAGTTTCATTTTTAGGCCTCCGGTCACTTCTGACCGGGAAGGCCCAGGACGTGACTCCTAAAGGAAGACCATCAGAGGGTTAAACCCCCCACGGTTGTACTGATTGGGTTTTTCAAAAATCAAGAAACTTTTTTGCTGTTGGGTCTACAAAAGTTTGTCTTTTTGTCTAAATCATTACTTGAGAGATCAGCTCACCTCTGATGGAGCTCCCGCCGTTGTCTCCCGGTGTCCAGGTCACGGTAATAGATGTGATGGTCGTCTTGGTCACAGTGAGACGAGGCTGGTCTGGGGGGACTGAGGATGATATTTATACCGTGAGAAACGCTCTCATAACTCACAGAGAAAGAGAGCATCCTGCCCGACTCCTCACCTTGAACCTGGAGGTTCAGAATGATTTCGTCCGTTCCCCAGTTATTGCTGGCGACACACGTGTAATACCCAGAATCCTCTGCTTTCACAGTTTTAATGACGAAGCTGCCATTTCCATGGATACTGCGCCTTCCATCAATGACCGCAGGGGCCGGGCTCCCGCTGTCGAGAAACAGTGTGAATCGTCAATGAAGGGGGCAGAGTTTGACATTTCCCAGCATTCCCCAGTGACTGATTCTACTCATAGGTATTCAGATGCTCGTGTTTGCTCTTAACGAGAAGCCTGAGCTGCACAGCAGTGTGTTCTTTATTACGATACTGAACACAGTATATGCATTGTTAGCATATTCGCATGCTCATACTGATGTTAATATTGTGTTTGAGTGTATGTTCGATGCCCTGAAACAGGTTTGTTTACCTCTCTTTTAGCCATTTGACGGCAGGAGGTGGATCTCCGACCGCCCTGCAGGGCAAAACAACATCCCTCATCCAAGGCGTCGTAACAGTCCCACTGAACGTGAGGATTTTGGCAGGAGCTGTTCAGAAAAAAATAACATCACAATTCATTATTTCATTGATCTATGAAAGCTGAATAGGTAAGAAAGCCCACAAGAGAGAGACAAGAACTCTAAATACAACTAATTACACCACATACTCAAAAAGCAGAGGTGCTGAGCACTTAAAGGGATACTTCACCTCTTGAAAGATGAATGTGTATTTAAAATGGGTCATTCAAGTAGAAGAAATATGAATTTGGAGCTTTCTTGACTGAGAAAAGCCAGAAAATGTATTTTTGGCTGATGTTGATGAAAGACTACAACTCCCAGAATGCACTTGCTTTGCTGCTCTAGGAGGCCACGCCTACCGGTAACAGAGCGCAGTCGTTAAACAACAAGTCTAGGCTACTAGTGATGAGTCTGCCCGAAAATGTGTTTGGAGATGGCCCAAAATGTCCGGGATTGGGCTTTTGCGTTCTACAGTCGCCGTTCATTATGTTTCCTGTGGCGAGCAGGACGAGTGAGGGCCGCGGGAGAAAGGCGCGAGGCCGGTGGCGTGATTACCGATGTGAGACGCACCGGTCTCGTATCTCTCACGGAGGAGCGGGGATTTTCTTAGCGATGTTAAAACGCACATCAACCGATCACTTGTTTAGCGTTCACATTCAGATTCACCAATCGGAACGAATTCAGTTTGATTGAAACAAAAGCTGTGCATGTAAACAATGAAAAAGCAAAAGCTGAATCCCGGACATCGACGGCCGGACATGTCCGGGAAAAAGAGGATGGTAACCCCGACTACTCAGCTTTCTCCACAGAACAAGAGCCTGCTAGCTTAGCTTCCAAAACAAGATAGCCGACACTATGTGTTCATTCTGTGAGTGAGATCGCCCTCTATGGGCGGGTTGAGGACATG
The DNA here is from genome assembly GCA_038021265.1 of Cyprinella venusta. Taxonomy (NCBI): domain Eukaryota; kingdom Metazoa; phylum Chordata; class Actinopteri; order Cypriniformes; family Leuciscidae; genus Cyprinella; species Cyprinella venusta. Next base: position 3,036,973 of record CM075882.1, read on the forward strand.
CGGGACAGACCCGACTACTAACTGTCTTTAGCCTCTCAAAATGATGATTTTTGTGTCATAGGAGACAAAAAATACATAAATCTCTCGTCTCAGGGGGATATGAGGGTGGAAAGCATGGTAATTTGAAAATACTACAGGTTTTCTACTAATACAAAGCTTAATGCTAAATCCTGAAGTATCCCTTTAAAAGTGTTGCTCCTGGAGAACGAAGGTAACGGACTCACCTTTAGCCAGAGGTTCCACGGTGATGACATCACTGCTGTTCCCACGGCCGGCCGCAGTGACCGCCATCACCCAGATACTGTACTTCCTGTTGCGACTGAGATTGTGAACCCGGTGGAGGAATTCATCCGGGGACACTTCAAACTCGCTGACCACCTGAACAAGACACAAAATAAAGGACTGTTGGTTAGTCCTGGTGTCTTTCATCGATTTATAGGTAGACGCAGGTTTCTCATATTAGTCACCAAAAAAATAAAAATAAATTGAATTTCAGATTTTATGGAAATTCAATACATCTTATAATAAATATTTATTTATTAATTTATTAATGAAATAAATAATTATTTATTTAATCAAATAATTAAATTAATAAAAAAATATTTATTTAATTAAATAATTAAATTAATAAATATTACTTTTTAAAATATATATAAATTTATATTTTAATTAATATATTTTAGAAATAAATTCATTTATAATAAATATTGCTGTATTTATTATAAATGATTTATCTGTGAATATAATTTGTGCCCACATTAAAAAATAACTTCTTCCTTTTGCAGCAACACCTCTTCTCTGATGACATGTATACTGGCGTGAGGGCGGGGCAACCCGTCAATCACATGACATCACAGCAACAGCAAACCATCCAATCAAATCCTGATGGACAAAACCAAGTCCAACTCTACATTTTTTCTTGTTCAAGATGCCGTTTCACTCAGACATACATCACGATAGGGAAGAAAAGATTATCGCAACTTCAATTTCATGCCTGAAACTGTCTTTTAGACCTTGAACCATTTGGTTCCCATTGAAGTCCATTATATGGAGAAAATCCTGGAATTTTTTCATCAAAAACCTTAATTTCTTTTCGACTGAAGAAAGAAGGACATGGACATCTTGGATGGCATGGGGGTGAGTAAATTATCAGCAAAGGTCTTTCTTAAAAGTGAAAGAAGCTATTTGAACATCACCTTTAAGCTTGATGCCACAGTATTGGCGCTGCGCTAAAATGTTGACACTTTCCACTCAATGTTTAACGATGTCGTAATAGCAAGCCTGAAATCTTACCGTGGGATACGAGCTGGAACAGAAAACTGTGTATTTCCTAATAATGCCATTCAGCTTCAGCGGAGGGAGCCAGGAGACGTACACCACAGAGCTGGAGGCGGCGGCGGCCTTCACCCCGCCGGGCGGACCCGGCACTGCGGAGAACAGAGGCACGCGGTCAGGAGAGGCGGACACACACAGCTTCATTACCTCAGTAAAAGTACAGATAGCCCTTGCTAAATTTTAATCTCAAGTCGATTTACACAAATCGACAAAGTCAAAAAGTGTTACGTTGTGCCCCGCTCTCCCCAACTCCCAAAAAATGATATTCGAGTAAAGTACAGATTAGAGCCCGACCGATAAAGGATTTTGAAGGCCGATACCGATACAAATATTTGATGGTTTTAAAATCTGATATGCTGATACATCGGCTGATACTTATTTATTTATTTATTTCTCCCCCTCAGATTTCCCTAACATTAGTTATTTGTAGCTATTTATGAGTTTTAATTAAAAAAAATATGATAATGCATTTTAAAAAGAAACTTGTTTCTTTTATTGTCGCAACAGAACAGACTGACGATAGTGGCATTAGCTAGCTTTATGGTTAGCTAGTCTATGATGAGCCATAATTTAGCAATGGATAACGTCGTATTGCAAATTGTAAAACATACATTTTCAATATAACAGGCCAAGGAGAGATGATACGTCTCATTGCTATAAGTGTCACGCGCTATTAAAGAAATACTTCAGTCACATTGTCAAAAGTTAAAAGGACAGTCAGTCAACTACACTGTAACAACGTAACGTAACTATTACTAGCTAATTCCGCTTCACTCTCGGCTTATTTAACAGCAGCAAAACTGGACATGATAGTCACAAATTTTGTCCTGCTTATTTGAGTTAAGAGAACTGATGGGGATGATCTTATAATTGTTATTCAAGCAATGTATGTCTCGTGACCAACTCAACGAGACAACAGGGACGGTGTAGAGTGCCCTCTGGTGGACAAACTATAAAACTCCAACACTCGTGACATGGTTCAAGCGTGTAAATATTCATTTATCGGCCATTATAACTGCCGATACCGATAGTTTGGAAAATGCCTAATATCGGCCTTCCGATACATCGGTCTGGCTCTAGTACAGATCCCTCAATAAGTTTCTCCATCACAGATTGGCAAACAAAAGGCCAGAATTTGACAGCAATGGTCTCCAAAAAACATAAGCTATGACTTTAAGTGGTCATGGAATGGATAATATGTGTGGGTCATACCGTCCTCTTTGGTGCGGATGTAGATCTGGTCGCTGCGCACGCCGTCTCCGGCTCTGGTGAAGGCCAGCACCTGGATACTGTAGTTGGTGTATTTCTCCAGACCCTCCAGCTCCAGCGGGACCTTCTGTGTCGTCACGTTTCGGATTTCCCCCAGTTCTGTGGAGCCATAAACAATGAGGCTTCTCAAGAGCTGATGGTGCTGGAATAACGCTAAAGTGATCACATTATTTACTGTAAACTCAAACACACACACGCAAAATGCAGGCTTTGCAAACTATTGTGAAAAATTACACTTTAAAGGGATAGTTCACTTTGAAATTAATGTTTGGTATGTTTTAGCTTACCTCAAGGGCATCCAAGATGTAGGTGTCTTTGTTTCCGCAGAAGTTTCAATTTTGAAACTTTTAGGTCAAACCGTTCTTGTCTGTCGGTCATATAATGGAGGTCTATGGTCACCACCTCAAAGAGCATGCACAGAGACGTCCAAATTAAACATGATTTAATGACTCGTAAATGTAAGTACACATTGATGGCCTAAGACATGAAACGAGCGGTTTGTGTGAGAAAACGAACAGTATTTATATCGTTTTTTCCTCTTAAAACGACAGCCACGTCCAAGTGATCTGAGAGCACGGGTGCTTTGTGGTTACAAGAGGTAAAACGATATAAATACTGTTCGTTTTCTCACACAAACCGCTCGTTTCGTGTCTTAGGCCATCAATGTGTACTTACATTTACGAGTCATTAAATCATGTTTAATTTGGACTTCTCTGTGCATGCTATTTGAGGTGGTGACCATAGACCTCCATTATATGACTGACAGACAATTAATATCAAAATTGAAACTACTGCGGAAACAAAGACACCTACATCTTGGATGAACTTGAGGGAAGCTAAAACATACCAAACATTAATTTCAAAGTGAACCCTTAAAGTTGAAAAGATATATTCTGCCACCTAGTGGCCAAATGATGCAAATATTTATTTATTTAATATATACACACACATGTATCTCATTCTTAACGTTATTCCTGCTCATTAACAGGGTCCGCTTCATTACTAATATATAGAGGAAAGTAATGGAAAGTAAGGAAAGTAAAGACCCAAGGAAAGTAATGCTATTTCAGGGATTTTCTTTCAGTCTGAGCTTTACCTCCGTCTGGTAGATTGGCCCAGAAGATGATGCGGAAACCCTGCAGAACGCCATTAAGAGCTTCCCTGGACGGAGTCTGCCAGGACAGAGAGATGCTCTCAGGCGAGGCGGCGGTGGCCTGAACCTTCTCTGGAGCTCTGCTGGGCACTGACAGCAAAACACACATACAATATCAGCATAATTACACACAGAATATGCACAGTAGGTGTGGATGAACTGAAATCGACTAATTAACTTGAACTGGGTTGATTTTGAGACGGTCCTTACAAGAATTGTAAGCATTTCCAGTGGCCACTAGATGGCAGCAAATATTTAATGTGATCCGAAATCGCATTCTTCGATTCTTCCCTACTGTGTGGTGGGTGAAAAACAGTATGTGACAAAAGTATAACCGAATTCGTAGTACTCAAAAGTACAGCAGATTCTGAAGTGTGAAGCGATGTAACTGATGCTGGTTAGTCAGAGTGCCGAAGTGATGACGTCACTTTGTAGGACAACTCGGAAGCTAGCGGCGCATGGGTTCCCTCGGTCGAAAAGCAATGCATTTTCCCCATAGACTTTTGGAAAATCGCAAAAAATAAGATCTGTGTTCAACAAAGAGTTGTGACCCTTACACGTTTTGTCTATCAAGATAATCTTTACAAGTTAATCCAAAATTTATACATTTTGAAGCCTATATAAAGATTTTAAAAAAACACAAGCAGGTTATAACTGCGTGTTCTATATCAAAGATCAAAACATGACAATATTTAGAGGCTTTGTTCACCACAGACCTTATTTCAGGCGAGTTAGCAAAAACCCATTCAAAAAACCCATAGACTTTAGAGCGAAGGAAGCGGGAGTGCTAAAATGCTAGCTCACTTCCGCGTTTTGGCCTACAGAGTGACGTCGTAACTTCGGCACTCTATGAATAAAGTAGTTACTCAAAATAAGTATGTACTCAAAAGAATATGCAAGTTCAGATGCATATAATGGAATATCTGATGAAACATTTTTAAAGATTAATTAAAGATGAAAACTGTTCATCCAAATAGCGGTGTGTTCATCACGTGAATGATTCCAACGGCTCACCGTCCTCCATCGTTGTTGCCCGGACCTCGCTGGAGGCAGGACCCGGACCGGCGCTGTTACTGGCCTGCACCACCACCTCGTACTCGGTGAACTTCTTCAGGTTGTTGAGGCTCAGGGACTCGGTCTCTCCCGTGGCCTCCATACTAATGCAGACAAACTGGTGACTGCCGTTGATGGAGTGTTCCCGATGGCACACCTGATATCCCCGGATCACGCCGTTCTGCAGGTGTTTCAGCGGGGCCTACAGACCACCAATTACACGTGGAATAATGTCTTCAGAAACTAATAATAGTCGTATATTTCTATGGTTAAACATTCTCTCCACATCAACATAAAAATATCTCACTATAATGGAATATATATATATATATATATATATATATATATCCAGGAGTTGTATTAAAAATTAAAAGTTTGGACTGCATTTTTAAATTGAGAATGTTTCATGAATGCCTGTGTTTATAGTTGTAACAAGTTTTGTAGAATTCAATAATAAAATAATAATTAAATATAAATATAAATAAATAAATATATATATATATATATATATATATATATATATATATATATATATATATAATACAATATGATACAAATAATCTCTCTATAAATAAATAATGTATACATGCATATATTTTATTAATATAAATAATTAAGTTCAACTTAGTTTTGTAGACAAATAAAGTATTTAAATTTATTATAAAACTAGTATTTAAATAAAAATATATATACATTATATATTTTATTAATTTATTTCTTATGAATATATACATATATATATATTATAATTAAATAATGAATAATAATTAAATACCAATTATATATATATATATATATATATATATATATATATATAACCAATAATAAACTATATATATCTTACTAATATACCCAGAAAAAACAACATTTTTTGAATTTAGTAATTTTTCATGTCATTACATTGTCCAGAGCATAAGAAACTATAACTAAAATAAAAATGTTAAATGATATTTTATTCATCTGTTATACTGTGTCCTCTGTAGTGGACAGTTGTAAATGTTTAGGCAAAAGCAATAGAATTTTTTTTATTCACCAAATCAAGGTTTAGGTTTCAGGATTTTGTATAAAGATGATTCTCAATTATGATATGATTGATATAATGGAAATAATTGATATACCATTTTACGTTATGCAATATGTGGTAAAAGGGCCATAAATGTGCAGAGCCAGTATCTAACATGGTATCTAATTGTCATATTATTGTGTTCTTGAAGCAACAAGTAATGAAAAATAAGTGTAATAATGGGAGTAAAAATCTTCCTAATAATATTTCATAGTAACATAAATGTAGGCTATAATTTATTTCCCTATACACTTATTGTGTCTCCCAGAATGCCTGTTAAACAGTAGACGTGCATGAAACCAATGCCCTGTTTTGTAACAGAAAGTCATACTTTGATTAGAAACCCCAGAACATCCTGAGATGTTGATTTATTTTTCTAAAAAAAATTGTCGATTTAAATGATAATTGCAAAATATGATCTTAATAAGAGTGCTGAATTAATGTCAGTCATTTTTAAAGACCAAGTATGCTGAGAACAAACTGTGACACATATATATAAAAATCTAGAAAAACAGTCTTTCCCTGGGGACGACCCATACACACACACTTCAACGAACACACAGTTGCCTACTGTACCTTCCATGTCACTTTAATGCTTTGGGAGGTGATGGCTTCCAGCGTCACGTCTTGAGGAGGTCCTTCTGGATCTAGAGCGGTCAAACATTCACACTGTTCAGCCTGATCTGAGATCTGCTGCTGTCATATTTCCCTGTAATGTCACTCTTGACCACCAGTCGGCAGTATTGCATCATAATTCTCTGTGTCAACCGATGGAACAGTTCAACAGGAAGTGAAACATTAACCATATTTGTTGTATGAATAAAAAAGCCCCAAAAGAAGTTTAAACGTCAGAAATAGGATGATGAAATGTACCAGAGAGGTGAAGTTTATCTCAAACATGACTAATAAATGATCACACCTGCTTCGTCAGTGGTCACGGTGAGCTCGTTGCTGGGTTCGCTGTCCCCGATGTGGTTCTTGGCAAAAATCCGGATGTTGTACGTGGACGACGGGTGGAGTTCGATGATGGTGGCCTGGTTTAAGGTGGGAGAGACATCTCTGGTCCTGCGAGCTCTTTCCCAAGTTTCTGTTTATGGATCATGGAGACATGGGAATGGTTGATCTCGCATTGCCAATTTAAATGAGTAGTTCACTTTTGAAAAAAACTTTTGCTGATAATTTACTCACCCCCATGTCATCCAAGATGTCCATGTCTTTCTTTCTTCAGTCGAAAAGAAATTAAGGTTTTTGATGAAAACATTCCAGGATTTTCTCCATATAATGGACTTCAATGGGGACCAAATGGTTCAAGGTCCAAATGAGAGTTTCATTTCAAACTTCAAACTGTTCAAAGGGCTTTAAATGATTCCAGACGATGAATAAGGGTCTTATCAAGCGAAACGAGCGCTCATTTAATAAATAAATAACGAAGTTTAAGTTTTATAAGCTCAAATGCTCGCCTTGCTCTGTTCTGTGATGCGCGTTCATGACTCTCCTGTTCGAACTCGTTCATCAAAATGAACAAATCTTTTTTTCGAGTCATGACTCGAAGGGTCCTAGATAAGACCCTTATTCATCGTCTGGAATCGTTTAAAGCCCTTTGAACAGTTTGCACTGAAACTCTCATTTGGACCTTGAACCGTTTGGACCCCAATGAAGTCCATTATATGGAGAAAATCCTGGAACGTTTTCAATTTCTTTTCGACTGAAGAAAGAAAGACATGGATATCTTGGATGACATGGGGGTGAGTAAATTATCAGATGATCTGTTCATGCCAAACTAACTAAAAACTGTTTGATTGATTTGGATCACGCACCTGTTTTATTTTTGCACTCGATATCGTAGCCGGTGATAGGACTGTTCCCGTCGAATCCCATGGTCCAGCGGAGGGCGATGGTCCTCTCCTTCACCTCACGGATCTCCACTTTAGGAGGCTCTGGTGGCTCTGAGCATTGAACCAAAAGACTTTCTCAGAGGCTTCACATTTAAATCAGGAGATTTCCCTCAAGAGTCAAAGCGTTTCAAATAATCCAAAGCCCAGGTGACTCACCTTGAACCGTTAGCTGAAGGATGCCTCGGTCTTCTCCGTAAGAGTTAATGGCGTGACAGGAGAAGAACCCAGAATCCTCTCTCATCGTTGGATAGATCTGAAATATCATCAATAGAAAAACAGAACAAAAATTCAAATAGAAATTCAATTTATATAGACAAATGTAATTACGTTACTAATGGTACATTTAAAAAAAAAACATTCAAATGTTTTATTTTATTTTAAAGTAATTATTTTTATTTGAGAGGAATGTATTCAACGGATCAAAAGTGACACTAAAGCCATTTATAATGTCAGAAAAACAAATAAATGCTGTTATTTTGAAGTCAAATAATCCTGAAATAAAATGTATCAGATGTAAGTATTTCAGAATTGATTATAAAAATAATGGATGAGCAAATGATTTCAAACATATTTAAATGATTTAAAAGTACTAACCCCAAACCTTTATAATAGTCCTAAGTAAAACTACATAATAAATTGTCTATACATTACATCACATATTATTATTAATAGATAATTCAGAATGAAACAAACACTCTTAGAAGAAAAGGTTCTATATAGAACCTTAAAAGGTTCTATCAGCGCTACGTATTTGGAACCCCTAAAATGTTCTATACACTCTTAAAAAAGGGTTCATCTGGCTTCTACGTATATAGAACCCTGGGGTTCCATACTTGGCCAATAGCACCTTTTACAAAAAAAAAATGGTTCTATATAGAACCATTTTGGAGTTCCATATATGAAGCGGGGGATGGAACCATTTCTGGTTCTAAATAGAACCATTTCTTCTAAGAGTAAAGGGTCATCAGTGTGCCAATGCACCGACCTGCAGGGTGGAGACGACCTCGTCGCCGACGTTCTTGACCGTGACCGTGTGCCGCCACATGTCCGGGTTGATCATGTGCGACTGCTTCTCCTTCTCCACCTCCTTCTCCCACCGCACCATGATGGGCTTCTCGCCGTGGGCCTTGCAGCTCATCTCGATCTTCTCTCCTTTCGTTGCCAGAGAGTTGTTGGGATACGATGTTATCATGGCCGGAACTGAGGAGGAGAAAGGCATCATGAGGATCAGGAGGACATCTCATGACTTACACTCGTGCGAGTGCCATGTACCGTTCAGCTACAGCACGGATCAGAACACTTTTAGGACAAGGTAAATGTTTCACGGCTCTGTGGCAAACACAAGATTGAATGTGATGCACAGTTATTATTCCACACACACACACACACACACATTCCTCAGAGGCATTCATCGAGGATCGGAGCACAAGCGGGTACGGTGTGTGATGTGATTGAGTGTGTCAGGTTGAAAGTCCCGACCGTTTACATGTCATCTCTTATTCACTCCAGCAATTCTCAGCATAGCAACCAAGAAAAAAAAATCCGTTGGCAATGTTTTATTTTGTTTACATCTTTACATTTTTATTGTGTAAGATATTTTTAAATATTAAAATTGCAATTTTAAAATGTTGAAATCCCTTATCACACTATGCCAAGTAACATTATCCTATGGAAGCTTGTTTCCGCCATAGAATAAAAAATATAAAAGGTAATTGCGACTTTTTATCTCACAATTCGGACTTTTTTCTCACAATTGCGAGATGGAAAGTCAGAATTGCGAGATATAAAGTCAGAATTGCGAGATATAAAATCAGAATTGCGAGTTATAAAGTCAGAATTGCGAGATATAAAGTCAGAATTGCGAGTTATAAAGTCAGAATTGCGAGTTATAAAGTCAGAATTGCGAGATATAAAATCAGAATTGCGAGTTATAAAGTCAGAATTGCGAGTTATAAAGTCAGAATTGCGAGATATAAAGTCAGAATTGCGAGATATAAAATCAGAATTGCGAGATATAAAGTCAGA
>CM075882.1:3051765-3296765 GCA_038021265.1 Cyprinella venusta
CCCATCATCCCCTATCGCGTCAGCGCTCAGGGCTGTGTGTGGTGGATGTAGGCCAAGAGCCTCTGCCTCACTGGGCTGGCGGGCGGATTACATGCATGTGTACAGCATCTCCTGCCCCACGATGCACTGGGGTAAACAGCGAGCTGACTGGTTAAGTGGCCGTGTTCACCGCGGCCTGATATCCTCCTTTACTGCACCATTGGGCTTTACGTGTAGGATGAGACGCATCATGATAGTGGAAATAAAAAAGCTTGCAGCCAATCAGAGTGAAGGAGGGGAGGGGTTACAGTGAAACAGCCAGTGGCGTGACACTCCATTATATCTCGTTACACCGAGAGTTTCTTGGGATCATCCGCTGTTCTTTTAGCACCGTACTGTCAAGCAACAGCGCCTCTACATCCTAGCATACTATTTCTGCAGTGTACAGTACAACCTGTTTCTTAAAGGAGTAGTTCACTTTAAAAAAAAAGCTTTTGCTGATAATTTACTCACCCCCATGTCAACCAAGATGTTCAAGAAATTGAAAACATTCCAGGATTTTTCTCCATATAATGGACTTCAATGGGAACCAAACGGTTCAAGGTCCAAATGAGGGTTTCAGTGCAAACTGTTCAAAGGGCTTTAAACAACACCAGACGATGACTATAAAATAATCTGTTTCAGATTAAATAAAATATGTATATACACTGTATCACACCACACACTCATATTTCATTCAAAAGCTAGCTAAATTAGCATATTCTTTTACAGCACTATATTAAATCAGCACTTAGATATGTATTTCTCAAAGAAAAAACTACTCAACTCAAACCTGATATTGTTTTTGTTTTGTCTTTTAAATCAGGTTTGAGTACGATTCTCTAGTCTATTCAGTGGCCATGGGGACGTGAAGCGAACGCTCAGTGCTGATCAGTATGGAAGCTTGTTTCCGCCACAGAATGAAAAATATAAAAGGTAATTGCGACTTTTTATCTCACAATTCTGACTTTTTTTCTCACAATTGCGAGTTTAATTGCGAGATACTAAGTCAGAATTGCGTGATAAAGTTGCAATTGCGAGATATAAAGTCAGAATTGCGAGATTGCGAGATATATAAAAATTGTGATATAAAGTCGCAATTGCGAGATATAAAGTCAGAATTGCATGATATAAAGTCAGAATTGCGAGATATAAAGTCGCAATTGCATGTTATAAAGTCAGAAATGCATGATATAAAGTCAGATTGTGAGATATAAAGTCAGAATTGCGAGATATAAAGTCGCAATTGCGAGATATAAAGTCATAATTGCGAGATATAAAGTCAGAATTGCGAGTTATAGTCAGATTGTGAGATATAAAGTCAGAATTGCATGTTATAAAGTCAGAAATGCATGATATAAAGTCAGAATTGCGAGATATAAAGTCAGAATTGCGAGATATAGTCGCAATTGCGAGATATAAAAGTCATAATTGCTAGATATAGTCAGAATTGCGTGATATAAAGTCGCAATTTGCGAGATATAAAGTCAGAATTGCATGATATTAAGTCATAATTGCGAGATATAAGTCATAATTGCTAGATATAAAGTCGCAATTGCGTGTTATAAAGTCAGAAATGCATGATATAAAGTCAATATAATTGACTTTTATAATTGACTTCAATTATAAATATAATTGTGAGATTTAAACTATTCTGAGGGGAAAAAGTTAGTCTTTTTTCCTTCTAAGAATTGGCCTGATAAGTCGCAATTGCGAGTTTATATCTCACAATTCTGAGAAAAGATGTCAGAATTTCGACATAGAAACTCGCAATTATGTGTAATAAAGTCAAAATTGCGAGATGTAAACTCGCAAATGTGAGAAAAAAAGTCAGAATTGTGAGTTTATATCTCGCAATTATGACTTTATATCTCGCAATTATGACTTTATAACTCGCAATTCTGACTTTATATCACGCAATTCTGACTTTATATCTTACAATTTGACTTTATAAAAATTATAAATAAAGTCAGAATTGCGAGATATAAACTCACAATTGTGAGAAAAAAAGTCCGAATTGTGAGATAAAAAGTCACCATTATTTATTTTATTTTGATATTCAGTGGCGGAAACAAGCTTCCATAGATCAGTGGTTGATCTTAATGAGGATCTTGTTTGCGGTGAACAGATGAGATCACAGCGGACCCTGAAACAAACCTCTCAGGGAGACTCGAGTTACACACAACAACACACCCGTACCACCGGGAGCAGAGCTTTCCACACAAACAAACACCACGACAAGCCTGTACGACAGCATTCACCTCTCAGCCTGATCGATCTCTCCGAGAACAGAGTGTGTGTTGTCACACGACATGAGAAGGAGACGGGAGTGAGGGAGGATGAAGAAGAGGTTGTGCTGGGCTCCGCGGGGAAGCTCCTGCTGGTGCTGATAAGAGCCGGGTGTGAAAATAAGGCTTTGTGACATCACACTCTCATCAAATGAGAACGCAGCCCCCTTAGCATAGGCAGATAACCCCACATTAAAACAGTTCATTTAGCTGTCGTGTCACGAGCTGCAGAAAAACACTGTTAAATCAAATGGATTTCAGCATTTATTTGAGTGTTTCACTGCATTTTAAATAAACATCTTTGATGAAGTCAAAACGAAAACAAAACTGACCCAATTTACTTTCTAGAAATACACGTTCCAGGTGTTACTATAGGAAATCGGTAACACTTTACAATAAGGTTCATTAGTTAACATTAGCAAATGCATTAACTAGCATGAACTAACGATGAGCAATGCATTAGTTACAGTGTTTATTAATCTTTGTTAATGTTAGTTAATACAAATACAGCTGTTCATTGTGTGTTCATGTTAGTTCACAGTCCATTAACTAACGTTAACTAATATAACCTTTGATTTTAATAACATATTAGTAAATGTTGGAATTAATATTAACTAAGATTAATAAATGCTGAAGAAGTATTGTTCACATAATGTACATGTTAACTAATGTAGTTAATTAATGTTAACTAATGAACCTTATTGTAAAGTGTTACCAGGAAATCTGATGCATTACAAGTAATGCGAGAAATGTAATCAGATTACTTTTTTTGTCACTAGTAAAGTTACATTTACAACAACATATCTGAGTTACTTTATGATACTTTGTTTTCTAGCTTGGGGATACTTCAGAATTTAACATTAAGCTTAGTATTAGTAGGAAACCTGTAGTATTTTCAAATTACCGTTCTTTCCACCCTCATATCCCCCTGAGACGAGAGATTTACGTATTTTTTGTCTGAAAAAAAATCGTCATTTTGGAAAATGCCTAATATCGGCCGATAATATCGGTCTGGCTCTAATAATTATAAGTAAATAATGTATTTAAACAGTATGTAGCCTTCAAAATTTTATAAGTAAACTAGCTGCTTTTCCACTGTCGGGCCAAACAGTATATTTCTTCTAAAAAATATAGAAATAATAATCTTTTTTTCAATACAAATAATATTTGTTAGAATTAGAAATACATCATATTGTGGACAAGTTTCATATTAACTTTTAAATGAACACCTACACTCTATCGTCACCTTGATAATAATTGAATTATTGACATAATTGAAAAAAAGGATATAATATGAAGCAATGTTTACTGTGCTTTCTCTCCCTATTTGTGTGTGGTAACAGTGTGTAACAGAGAGTGGGTGGAAAGAGAAAAAGTGAGACATGCACACACACACACACACATTGAAAGCACAAGCCTTTCCACGTGTCAGCTCCTACAGGAGTTCACAGTGTAATGAGGGGAAAAGGCTTTCGGCTACTCGTGGATAAACACCCACACGCGTCTGAGGCTTTTACTGCAGAAACCCTCTCACCTGACACACACAACTCCGGTTAGATCCACAATAATCCAATCCCTCATGATACAAAAAGCTGTGACCCATTGGTTTTGCAGGAGGTTGTTGGTTTCCGCCCCATAAGGGTCACTCTGTGAACTTTCGCCATAGTGTCCCAAAGGATTGTCAAAACAAATGTACCTCATAACACCTCAATATTCACCTCTCAATACGGCCGAGAGGATAGAATTTTAGCAGAACCGTCAAAATATTCATATTCATTTCTTACTTTTCACGTTGAGGTACATGGACTTGCTGACGTCGGCTCCCGCATCGTTGCTGACCTTGCACAGGTAATAACCCGCGTCCTCCTCCAGAACGTGCTTGATCAGTAGAGAGCCGTTCCCGAGCAGCTGGACCCGAAAGCCGGAGTTTAGAGCGATGGGTTGAAACTGGGGCACCCCGGCACCTGGCAGAGGAAGAGAGGAAGACGTCCTCCAGTTAAAGCACTAAAAAAACAGTGACATCATACTTCCCCGCCCCCTTTTTATCACCACTGGCAAATTGTTTTAAATAATCGTGATTTTAACGGTTAAAAAATGCTACAGTGCAAAACTGACCATTTTGCAAGATGTAAACAACACTGGTCCAGAAACACTTCCTGTTTCAGTTTGTAACTGTTTTCTTTATTTCACATGTAAAGAAAACATCTTAAAATGTTTAACTTTTTGATTCACTTTTATATGTTCTGTTGGTTGTATTTCATCCCATTGTATTTCATTTAACACTTTTATGTAGTGTTACAAAACTGAAACAGGAAGTGCTTCTGGACCAGCGTTGTTTACATCTCATGGTACATTTAATGTATTTCACTGTAAAATACTGTTAAATTTATAGTTTTTGAAAGTGAAAAAGAACAACTCCTTGTATAATTTACTGTGAAAAAACGTAAATTGACATTCTCACAATTCCCTGTGTGAGACTTTTTACATTTTATGTATTTTTGTTGAAATAACTGTGGTTCCTCATAGTTTTCTAGTTTTTTTTCCTAATTGGTTATGTATATTAGGGTTGTATGTTACATTTATATTTGTTGTTAAATTAATGTTTTTTATTTCATGTGTGTTACCATGATGGTGTTCAATGTTTGTGTGAATGACACTGTGGAGCTTCTCTATGAGCTTCGATTGATCATGTGACTCTCATCACTGCTGTGATTGGTGGTTGTCAGTGTATTACAATGGTACAAAACAGATATCAATTCTTCAATAGGTTAGTAATTTGACATTAGATCAGATAATACTGTTTATTACTGTTTTTTAAGTTAAGTCTGATAACCAATAACGTTGCTACTGTATTTTTGACAGTAAAGTTCTGGCAACCACAGCTTCTGTTTTTTTACTGTAAAAATTACAGTTTTATTTTTTTTTACAGTCTAAAAATTAAAATAAAATTGTGCCGTTTATTCTTAAAAAAATAAATCTTACTAAAAAGTATGACTTAGGGATGCACATGCACATTTAATGATTGCTTGAAACATTATTGAAATCACTTCGAAAAGGAAAATACAGTTAAGTGGAACATGCAGCAAAAGTCTGTCATTTACGCTACATAAAAATATAACGAGAACATTATTAATTGTGAGCTTGGGACATGGCATTTAAAAATGCGCAAATATATCAAAATATATCGGTTATCGGCTTTCAAATAAAAATAATTATAGGATATCGGTATCCGCCAAAATTTTCGTATCAGTGCATCCCTAGTATAATTTTTGTCTTGATAAAAAAAACACTAAATATCTATGGAAAAAGTAAATTGTAGAAATTATATCTAGAAATATTTTATTATTTATTATTATTAAAAATTTTAGATCTATCTATCTATCCCCCACCCCACTGGCAAATTACTTTCAAATCTAAAAAAAGTGACATTTATGTGAGAAAGTAAGTGATTTTGAGGATGATTATACATTTTTCCAAGACAAAATACCACTTTCATGGTATTTCATTTTTGCATCCAAAGTGACAGTTTTCAGTGACGTACCTTTGGAGTATTTCCACTCGATAGTTGGCCGTGGCTCTCCATCCGCAGAGCAGTTCAAGGTGACCGATTTACCGTAGATGCCGTCCTGGTCTTGAGGCTGAACTTTGAACCTCGGTGGAACTACAAAAAAATCCACAAATCACATTCAAGTTGTGTCTTTGTGAATGTTTCTCAATTTATAATACAAAAAAGGATGCTTAAAGGGATACTCCACTTTTTTTTTTTGGAAATAGGCTCATTTTACAACTCCCCCAGAGTTAAACTGTTGAGTTTTACCGTTATTGAATCCATTCAGCCGATCTCCGGTTCTGGCGGTACCAATTTTAACATAGCTTAGCATATATCATTGAAGTGGACAAGACTATTAGCATTTTAATGACCAAAGAGTTTCAATATTTTTCCTATTTAAAACTTGACTCTTCTGTAGTTACATCCGTCAGTCTTAGTGCATGATGTAATGACAGAAGAGTCAAGTTTTAAATAGGAAAAATAAGAAAATAAGTCCTTTTTTTTTGAGAAATGCTAATGGTCTTGTCCACTTCAATGATGTATGCTAAGCTATGCTAAAACTGAATGGATTTAAAAATGGTAAAACTCGGGGGGAGTTGTAAAATGAGCCTATTTCCAAAAAAAGTGGAGTATCCCTTTAACATTCAGCTTTACCTCTAACGATGAGCTGACTCTGGTATTTGACGACGGCGGCGTCGTTTTGGGCGATGCAGGTGTAGGTGCCGTTGTGCACCCGCTGGAGGTTGGAGATCCGCATGGAGCTGGTGAAGTCGATGTTGTCGATGGTCACACCCAGGCTGGCATTGATGGGCTTTCCATCTTTCTCCCAGGTGATAGAGATGGGAAGGTCACCCGAGCGCACGACGCAGGGCACGAAGACGCGATGGCCGATGGAATATCGTGGGAATTCGAAAGGCTGGATAAAGGGAGGCACTGACGACAACCAGAGAACATCGTTAACCCTCAGGTGCTCTTCGGTCATTTCTGACCGAAAAATTTTCTGTTTTGAATTTCTAAAAATCACAGCTTCATCGGAATGTTATGAAACTTGGTGACTTTTAAGGCATTATGTATATGAACACACAAAAAAATTGAGGTCATGATCTGAGCATGCTAAGTTGTCTTAAAAAAAAATAGTCACACTTGTGGTCTTTGGTCAAAAATGACCCCCATAGGAAATGAATGGGAAATTGACAAAAACACAAATATTCACAAATTTTTATTTATTTTATTTTTTACATTTTGTAAATAAAAAATCGTTTTTGAGATTGTTTCAACTATATATTCAAATCCACCAAAAAAAAAATGTTTTCATAAACATCTGGGGAATTCACATGCTTCTCCATAGAGAGCTGTACATGCCATCTAGTGGTTACACCATGATTCTACGCTTTTTCTCTATACTGTAACCAGATGGTGCTAATTTTGTTCAAAAAATATTTTTTCTGAAGGCCTACACTCTATATTAAACTAAAATACTGCATTAATAATTTTTTGAAAAAAATAAAATAAAAATATATATATATATTTTTCCATGGCAAAATAGACCATAAATATTGCATAAATATTAATAAATTTAATCAAATTGTCTCAAAATACTAAATTACAATGAATAAATATTATAGAACAAAAATAAATTGCATTGGTTTTACTGGGATGGAGGAAATTTAATTTTTAGGTGTCCGGTCACTTTTGACCAGGAATATAACAAGTGTGACTCCGAAACGAAGAGCACCTGAGGGTTAAACATTTCCGTACACCAGCTGGATTTACTTCCGACGTGGAGGGTCCTACCTTTCACAGTGACGTGGACGCTCTGGTTCTTGAACAGCTGGGGCTGGACGAGCACGTGGCAGCTGTACTCTCCTTCGTCCAGCTCCTTCTGCACGTTCAGCAGCTTCAGCGTGCCGTTGTTCTCGAACGCCCTTTGACGGTCATTAGAAGGGAGAAGGTTGGAGTTCTTGTACCATTTGATGGAGTAATACGGGTAACCGATCACATGGCAGTGAATGTACATGTCCCGCCCCGCTATAGCTGTGAGGTTTTTCATTGGTCGTATGTCAGCAGAACCTTTAAGGATACAAAAGAGAAACACTTCCCTTCAAAAGAATATTGACATTGAGATGGAAGTCCAATTCGCAGAAATGTAGCAAAGAAAGAAAGAAAATGTAGATTTATGGATTATGGATGAGGGCCTTTCTAAGATCAAATAAAGAGAAAGACAACACAAAGTAAACGATTATCCTAAAGTTGACTGTCTCTCACTCATTGCATGACTTTTAACACCATTAGGAATTGACATTAAAGAAGTAGTTCACTTTAAAAAAAAACTTTTGCTGATAATTTACTCACCCCCGTGTCATCCAAGATGTCCTTCGGTCGAAAAGAAATTAAGTTTTTTGATGAAAACATTCCATGATTTTCTCCATATAATGGACTTCAATGGGGTCCAAACGGTTCAAGGTCCAAATGACAGTTTCAATGCAAACTGTTCAAAGGGCTTTAAACGACTCCAGACGATGAATAAGGGTCTTATCAAGTGAAACGATCGCTCATTTAACAAATAAATAAAAAAGTTTAAGTTTTATAAGCTCAAATGCTCACCTTGCCGTGATGCGCGTTCGTGACTCTCCTGTTTGAACCCGTTCGTCAAAATGAACGAATCTTTTCCCGAGTCAATTCGTCCGTTTCGTTCGACGAATGAACCAAATGACTCGTAAAAAGATTCGTACATTTTGATTAAATGAGTGATCGTTTCGCTTGATAAGACCCTTATTCATCGTCTGGAGTCGTTTGCCCTCCAGCCCTTTGAACAGTTTGCACCGAAACTCTCATTTGGACCTTGAACCGTTTGGTTCCCATTGAAATCCATTATATGTAGAAAATCCTGGAATGTTTTAATCAAAAACCTTAATTTCTTTTCGACCGAAGGACATCTTCCAAAAGTGAACTACTCCTTTAACTGTTAGAAAACAATGCATTCGGTTCACATTTCTATTATAAGAACGCTATCACAGGGGTGAAGTCTCTAGAGGATATTGTTTAAAATATAGATATAAGGACACACAAAAAATTAAATGATCACAAACACACACTAAATGCACCCAAGAAAAAGTAAAAAAACAAATACACACCCAGCCATACGAAAGGGTG
This sequence comes from Cyprinella venusta, assembly GCA_038021265.1. Classification (NCBI taxonomy): domain Eukaryota; kingdom Metazoa; phylum Chordata; class Actinopteri; order Cypriniformes; family Leuciscidae; genus Cyprinella; species Cyprinella venusta. Next base: position 3,060,775 of record CM075882.1, read on the forward strand.
AACATGACCAAAAAAAGCATAAAAAGCTCCGCAGAAATGATGTTAGCCAGGCCCTCGTCTCACGGATGACCTTGAGATGAGCAGAATGAAATATACGTATATGTGTGTGTGTGTTTTGGAGGAGTCGATCTGACAAGCACCTCTTACGTTTATTCGAGCCTGGTAGGAGACCGTCCCTGCGGAGTTGTTCCCGGTGCAGCGATACACCCCGCTGTCTCGGACCTGCGTGTGGGAGATGTTCAGGTAGCTGACCACGTTCCCCTCCGCCGTGATGCTGTGACCGATGCGGTGGCGGCTGTCCTTCGTAATGACGTCGTCGTCCAGCGTCCAGGTGACGGCCGGCTGTGGGGTTCCCTTGACGTGACACATCAGGGAGACGAACTCGTTCGGACCGACCACTTTCTCGCTGAAGGCCGACAGGATCTTGGGGGTTCCGTCTGCGGACAGAGATGTTTTTGTTAAGCTTTAACCCCCTGGTGCTCTTCGGTCATTTCTGCCCGAAAAAATCTCTGTTTTGAATTTCTAAAAATCACAGCTTCATCGGAATGTTACGAAACTTGGTGACTTTTATGGCATTGGGTATGTGAACACACAAAAAAAAAAAAATTGAGGTCATGATTCGAGCAATTTAAGTGGTCGTAAAAAAATTAGTCACACTTTTGCTCTTCTGTCAAAAATGATCGACCCATAGGAATGTGTACAATATGTACAATCTACAAATCGGCCACAATTCTAAAAAAAAGTACACCGCAGGAAAGGGGTGACACTCTACAACATCTAGAGTGCAAAACAGACACACCCACCAACACACACACATACAAACACACTTTTATACACATACACACCAATAAATTTTGATTACAAAAAGTATGTTTTCAATTTTTAAAAATCACAGCTTTATCGCAATGATACGAAACTTGGTGACTAGTATGGCATTATGTATGTGAACAAAAAAAAAAATTGAGGTCATGATCCGAGCATGCTAAGTGGTCTTAAAAAAAGTCACACTTGTGGTCTTTGGTCAAAAATGACCCCCATAGGAAATGAATGGGAAATTGACAAAAACACAAAAATTCACAAATGATTATTTATTTATTTTTTAATAATTTGTTAATTTATTAACAAATTATTTATTGTTATTTACATTTACAATTATTTATATGTATTATTTACAATTTATTAATTGTAAAAAAAATGAAAAAAAAATTTAATTTTTGTTTTTTTGTCAATTTTTTCTATAAGAAATAGTTTTTGAGATTGTTTCAACTATATATTCAAATCCACCAACAACAACAAAAAAAATGTGTTCATAAACATCTGGGGAATTCACATGCCTCTCCATAGAGAGCTGTACATGCCATCTAATGATTACACCTTGATTCTACACTTTTTCTCTATACTGTAAACAGATGGTGCTAATTTTCTTCAAAAAATATTTTTTTTCTGAAGGCCTAGACTCTATATTAAACTAAAATACTGCATTAATATTTTTTTTTGAAAAAAATAATATATATAGAAAAATATATATATTTTTCCATGGCAAAAATAAACCATAAATATTGCATAAATATGAATAAATTCAATTAAATTGTCTCAAAATACTAAATTAAAAAGAATAAATATTATAGAACAAAAGTAAATTGCATTGGTTTTACTGGGATGGAGAAAGTTTCATTTTTAGGTGTCCGGTCACTTTTGACCGGGAAGATAACAAGTGTGACTCCGAAACGAAGAGCACCTGAGGGTTAAGAAATCAAAATGCAACCAAAATGGAAAGTCCGGGACAGGGCTGACCTTCTAAAATGACTTGCACGAAGTCCTGAGCGGACATTTTGGCTTTCCTGGCGAAGCATTGGTACGCTCCCCCGTCGCTCTTCGCCATCCCGTCCATCACGAGGTTCTCCTTGTTGATCCCGTTCATTCGTACGTTGGCGCCGGCGATGATCTTGTCGCCGTTGCGGTACCAGGAGAGCTCGAACTCGTCGGACCCGGTCACACTGCAGGATAGCGACACCTGGCTGCCCACGCTGCCCTTCACCTTTCGCGGACTGACCACCACTTTAAGAGGCTCTGGGACACACAGTGGCATCGCTGATGTTAACTTCATCAACGGGATATTAAGAATTCACAAATGTCGGAATGAGAAACACGTCTACCTTTTACCGTGAGGCGACCTATGACCTCTGCGTTTCCGTAGCTGTTCCACACCTCACACACGTAGCTGCCGCTGTCGCTGGGCTGGGCTCTCTCGATCAGCAGGCCCGTCACGCTCTGGCGGAAGCGCGGGTCAGACTCCAGCGGTCTGTTGTTCTTCAGCCAGCGCTGTTTGGGGGCGGGGTGTCCGGACGCCTTGCAGGGAAGCTCCACCCGGTGGGACGCCATGACCTCGCGCTTCTCAAACCCATCGAGGATAGCGGGTGCTGAGTTTGTGGGATCTGTTAAATACAAGATGTGTTCATTTATATAGCATTTTTGACATCCATCCATCTATCTGTCTGCATATCTATCCATCCATCCAATCCAGACAAATGGATATCTATCTATCTATCTATCTATCTATCTATCTATCTATCTATCTATCTATCTATCTATCTATCTATCTATCTATCTATCTATCTATCTATCTATCTATCTATCTATCTATCTATCTATCTATCCATCCATCCATCCATCCATCCATCCATCCATCCATCCATCCGGCTTTCTGTCTGTCTATGTATCTATGTATCTATCTATCTATCTATCTATCTATCTATCTATCTATCTATCTATCTATCTATCTATCTATCTATCTATCTATCTATCTATCTATCTATCTATCTATCTATCTATCTATCTATCCATCCATCCATCCATCCATCCATCCATCCATCCATCCATCCATCCATCCATCCATCCATCCATCCATCCGGCTTTCTGTCTGTCTATGTATCTATCTATCTATGTATCTATCTATCTATGTATCTATGTATCTATCTATGTATCTATCCATCCATCCATCCATCCATCCATCCATCCATCCATCCATCCATCCATCCGTCTATCCATCCATCCATTTCTTTCTATCTATCTATCTATCTATCTATCTATCTATCTATCTATCTATCTATCTATCTATCTATCTATCTATCTATCTATCTATCTATCTATCTATCTATCTATCTATCTATCTATCTATGTATCTATCTATCTATCTATGTATCTATCTATCTATCTATCTATCTATCTATCTATCTATCTATCTATCTATCTATCTATCTATCTATCTATCTATCTATATATCATCTATCTATCTATCTATCTATCTATCTATCTATCTATCTATCTATCTATCTATCTATCTATCTATCTATCTATCTATCTATCTATCTATCTATCTATCTATCTATCATCTATCTATCTATCTATCTATCTATCTATCTATCTATCTATCTATCTATCTATCTATCTATCTATCTATCTATATATCTATATATCTATCTATCTATGTATCTATATATCTATATATCTATATATCCATGTATCTATCCATCCATGTATCTATCCATCCATGTATCCATCTATGTATCTATCTATGTATCTATCTATCTATCTATCTATCTATCTATCTATCTATCTATCTATCTATCTATCTATCTATCTATCTATCTATCTATCTATCTATCTATCTATCTATCTATCTATCTATCTATCCATCCATCCATCCATCCATCCATCCATCCATCCATCCATCCATCCATCCATCCATCCATCCATCCATCCATCCATCCGGTCAGTCAGTCCATCTATCAATATTCTAGATACTTGAATGGAGAACAGACTCCCAATGCACTTTAAGTCACTTTGGATAGTCACTTTAGACTCATTTTAGACATTATAAGTTATATATCTATTTCTTGTAAAAAAAGATTTCTTAAAATGTTGAGTTAGCTCCTGGCACTCACTGGAAATTTAAAGGAACAGGAACGATGAATGTCTCATCTGACTGATTAATTATATATATCACGAATCACTCTCACCTGGCACAAAGAGCCGTGCGCTGTTGCTCTGTCTGGTCTCGAACGTGTAGCGATGTCTCGTCATGCAGCGGTAGTTGAATAACTCGTCCTCCTTCTGCACATCTAAGATGTACAGCGCCCCCGTGGACGTTATGAGAAATCGAGCCCCTAAAAACACACAAAACACAGTGTTATTAGTGTGAGGTAAACATCTCGAATTAATTGGTGAGCGTTAAACACAGTTAATCTGTAGCATCTGTGAGTCATAATGAGACATTACAGACATGGTTAACAGAATCTTGTTTATCCCATCAGCCTCAGCAGGATCTCGCTGATTCCTGCCAATCACGGGCGCTTTTGATTGCCCCGCCGCTCATGTCCCAGTAAGCACTGATTTCATGCTAATGGTTTGATAACACAGAATGTGTGCAGGTCGTAAAATTTATGAGGAATAATGTCTCTGCCAGGGCCGCCACACGCTCTCAGAGGAGACGTCTGTGTCAGATTTGATTGAGAATGCCATTTGCTCTCATTTCTATGCAATGACTAAAACGGAGGGGTGGAATTCGTCTCACTTCCTGTAACGAGAACATGTCGTGCAGCCCTCAAATCACAAGGTAACTCCACTACGTCAGTTTTCGGAGAATTCCTGAAGCAGAAGCATGATTAATATAGCAAATATAGTATTATTTATGTTAATACATTTAAAGGGATGTATCAATTTTTTTTAGATGTTTTAGTTTCCCTCAAGGGCATCCGATATGTAGGGGTCTTTGTTTCCACAGTAGTTTCAATTTTGATATTTTTAGGTCAAACCGTTCTTTTCTGTCAGTCATATAATGGAGGTCTATGGTCACCACCTCAAAGAGCATGCACAGAGAAGTCCAAATTAAACATGATTTAATGACTCGTAAATGTAAGTACACATTGATGGCCTAAGACACAAAACGAGCGGTTTGTGTGAGAAAACGAACAGTATTTATATCGTTATTAGCCACGTCCAAGTGATCTGAGGGTGCGGACGCTTTGTGGCTGTGGTTACAAGAGGTAAAAACGATATAAATACTGTTCGTTTTCTCACACAAACCGCTCGTTTCGTGTCTTAGGCCATCAATGCGTACTTACATTTACGAGTCATTCAATCATGTTTAATTTGGACTTCTCTGTGCATGCTCTTTGAGGTGGTGACCATAGACCTCCATTATATGACTGATAGACAAGAACGCTTTGACCTAAAAATATCAAAATTGAAACTACTGCAGAAACAAAGACACCTACATCTTGGATGGCCTTGAGGTAAACTAAAACAAACCAAAAATTATTTTCAAAGTGAACTATCCCTTTAATAAATAGAATTTAGAAAAATGAAAATGTACAGACAAGAAAGACCAGGAACATGCTCTTCAAACTCTTTTTGTGTTACACTGATTTTGGGTAAAAAAAAAAAAAAAAAATCACAAGCCACGAAGACCCGCTATAAGGATGATGCGTCCCTCTAGATTTGAGATGTTCAGATGCCCATCTGAGCCGCCCCTGTTCTCCTGTGGGCTTTGTCTGGGCTATTTTCCAACATAATCTCCATTTTATTACAAAATGCCTGTGTGTGTGTGTGTATTTATGTGTGCGTGAGTCTGTTACTGTCTGTGTGTTAAATCAAGCACCATAAGTAAACAGTTTAGCAATGAATAAAAGAAGCTGGAGCGAGCCATAAGGCGAGATGCAGCTATTGTGAGTTCTGACCCAGTTAGAGATGACACACCGCGGATCTGAGGTCCTGCAGGCATTGCCAGTCGTGGACTTAATGTGGAGTGTGACGGGCTACAATTTACACAGCGAGTGGGTGGAGAGAGAGAGAGAGAGAGAGAGAGAGAGAGAGAGAGAGAGAGAGAGAGAGAGAGAGAGAGAGAGAGGGATCGTATTCGTTTGTCTAAGCAAAGATTAATGAGCTGTCTGATTTTTAAACCACTAGCATGAGGAAGTGAGGATCTAAATGTAAAATTAGTTTATTAAAATGAGTGTCATTTTTTTGTTTTGTTTGACAAAATATACTCTATTTACTGCTACTCTTCATTATTAAATATATGTTTAAAACCCTATTTAAAATAAATCATAAAATAATATTATATTATTAATATTCTGTATGTATAAACACACAATTTTATATATATCATTTTAATAATGGTAATTAAGTGTGTGTGTTAAAAAAAAAATATATATATAAAATATTAAAGATATATATAGGCCTACACATAAGAAAATAAAAACCTATCATGTCACAATCTTCTGCAGTTGTTTTCTCGTATTTTCTCACATCAATGTCATATCATAAAACCCTATTTAAAATCATAAAATAATACTTAAAAAATAAATATAAATCTGCTTACATATATTAATATCTTAACATCAACAATCTGAGTATGTATAATATTATTTGAATTATTCTAAACATATATTTTATAATAATATATATATATATATATATATATATATATATAACTAGGCCTATATATATATATATATATATATATATATATATATATATTCTGTATATACACACAATTTTATATATATTTTTAATAATGGTAATTAAGTGTGTGTTAAAAATATATATATAAAATATTAAGGATATATATAGGCCTATATATATATATATATATATATATATATATATATATATACACATATATAAGAAAATAAAAACCTATCACGTCACAATCTTCTGCAGTTGTTTTCTCGTATTTTCATCAATGTCATATCATATAACTCTATTTAAAATCATAAAATAATAATGAAAAAATATATAAATCCACTAACATAAATTAATATCTTAACATCAACAATCTGAGTATGTATAATATTATTTGAATTATTATAAACATATATTTTATAATGATATATACACACACACACACACACACACACACATATATATATATATATATATATATATATATATATATATATTCTGTATATACACAATATAATTTTAATAATGGTAATTAAGTGTGTGTTAAAAATATATATAAAATATTAAAGATATATATATATAGGCCTATATATATAAGAAAATAAAAACCTATCACGTCACAATCTCCTGCAGTTGTTTTCTCATATTTTCTTACATCCCCAAGACACATCGCATTACAGAGAGATGTGAAGCACTTGTTTATTCCCTCCTTTGCATGCGAGCAGTGCTGCTATATAAGAAGACAGCTTGTCTTCCGTGACAAAAGGAAAATAACTGAGTGTGTGTGTGTATATGTGTGGACTGCAGCACGCACACACACGTCTCTGTCAGAGCCCGACTCTGCTGCTATCTCCCCTTTACTCAAACACACACTTCAGCGCGAGCAAATTACATTCCTGCTAACAGTCACACTTAATGTGCTGCTGTATTTGTCTTGAGAACGAGAGACTTTTCAGGTGATTTAGAGTGACATTATGAACTCAGTAGCATCACTATCCCGTGCCATTTGAGATGTCGCAACGAAAGGCCAGACGTTGAGGACCAACACACTTCCAGAGGTGTGTGTGCCCCAGTTTCCTCACCTGAAGCGTTCGAGGTGCTTTAACTGGGTGGAAATGACAAGTTATACTGGGTTCCTTTCTCTTCCTGTTTCTCCCTCGAGCAATCTCACATTTCTTTCTTTCCTTTAAATACTGTCCACACACACGCCACACAATGCTCCTTTTAATGCACATCCACAATGCCGTTTACACACTTTTCTTTATCATCACTGCATTAAAACCCTCTGGAGCAGTATTGTACACTTTTGTGTTTTTTAAGTTCAGTTATATCTAGAGTAAGTGCCTTTTGCATGCAAAAGGCACTGTAAGAAAATATTGTTGGTTTAACTTAAAAAATTAAAAAAAATTTGCATGCAAAAGGCACTGTAAGAAAATATTGTTGGTTTAACTTAAAAAATTTTAAAAATTTTGCATGCAAAAGGCACTGTAAGAAAATATTGTTGGTTTAACTTAAAAAATTAAGTAACCTGGTTGCCTTAAAATTTTAAGTTGATTGAACTGGAAAAAAGTGAGTTAATACAATGAAGGAGATTGATTTCATCATCAGAAACTCAAAATAATAAGTTATCTCAACTAAATAAATTATTTAAGTTGATTTGACAAAAGAAAAAATGTTGTGATAACAAATCTTGAAAATATTTTTTTTACTGTGCAGTAGCAAACAAAATAGTCACAATTTGAAATCAGTGCAAACTCACATATTCCCACAATGCATGTTGCTAACCCCGCACCACAGAACACACACTTGTACGTACAGTTTGTTCAATTCTAAACAACAGCACAAAAGCCAGTGTGACCGCATTATCCGAAATAAAGTGGGGGAGAGTTTCTAAAAAAAACAAGAGCAAGACTCAGGCGTTTAATAAAGCCTAATCATGCTAATAAGAGAGCTTCAGTTTGATCAGTGTGTTTATCAGAGAGAGAGAGAGAGAGAGAGATGGAATGCAATTAACATGGTTGTAAAAAGCATCATTTGTCAGAGTATGAAATGTCAGTTGACGGCAGCTGCTGTTGTCAGGGAAACGTGGCCCATACTGTTACTGTACACACACACACACACACACGCACAGGTTTCCATGTTTTATGGAGACTTTCAACCCGATCTCACGAGAATTCGTACGAATTTTACGAGGTGGCTAATTCGTAAAAATTCGTTCAACTACGTTTTTGCTAAATCGTACGTATTTTACGAATTGGCCAATTCGTATGAATTCGTACGAATGACCTACTCCTGACCCCGCCCCTAAACCTACCCATCACGTGGGTTTGGCATATCGTACGAATTCGTACGAGTGAGGTCGTATGAATTAGCCACTTTTTAATCACTCGTACGAATTCATACAAATTGTTCGTGGGATAGCGTAGAGACTTTACACTTAAAGACAGACGTAATTATTTTTTTACAAACTGTATCCTATTAACCCTAAACCTACCCAACTACAATTTCTGCATTGTTGTGTGATTTCCCGTCGAAATTATTCAACCCCCATTGTGAAATTAAGCTTACTGGCAAAATATACAGACTTTCAGCTGCTTGCAATGAACAAATCAAACAAAATGAATTGAAATGGCTGAACACAACAACTGTTTCCAACTGAAAATGGAACTTTTAATGACTTCGGTGGAATTAAAATGATATTAATCATAGTGATTGCTGCATAGCAACATTACTCACAAATGCATTGTAAGACATTGTGAACGCATTGAACTGCATTATGGCGCAGTGGATAAGACACATGCCCTTGGTGTGAGAGACATGACCCGGGTTCGAATCCACTGTGAGACGCCTGAGCAAGACACTTGACCCCTAGTTGCTCCAGAGGCGTGTGACCTCTGACACATATAGCAATTGTAAGTCGCTTTGGATAAAAGCGTCAGCTAAATAAGGAAATGTAAATGTAAATCTAAATGTAATTATATATATACACAGTGATGCCAATTTAGTTTTTAAAATAAACTACTGTACTGGTTCTCAAGAGCTAAAAAAAAACAAACTTTTAAATGGTTATGATATTTCACAATTATTACTGTTTTGCTGCATTTTTAATTAAATAATAATTTTAGACACTTCTTTCAAAAACGTTGAAACTACTTATTCACTAGTTGTGTATAAAATTGTCTACATAACATGATTACCTTCCCGGCGTTTTGAGGTTTCACTTTTGAAACCAATCTCAGTGATTAGCAGCTGATAGGACAGGTATCCAGCTGAGTCAGGGAACACACACACACACACACACACACACACACACACGGCCCTGGAGACCGAATCTGGATTAGATATTCAAACAAACCTGACCCTTAAAATCATTTAGCTCCTCAGCTGCGAAACGAGCGACTGAAGGCAGAAGCTCCATTTGTCTGATATCTCTTCATTATGGATGAGAGCCACTGTAATTCAAAGACATTAAATATTCAGGACCAAGTGTGTGTGTGTGTGATGAGTGATGGAGAGCAAAAGGGTAGAATGAGACAAATGATAGACGGACCGATGAAAGCGTGCGACAGCGCGAGTGCACGTGTCCTTGCTGTTGTGCTCAGTTCATTAAACTCCTTGATATAAAAACTGAAGCCTATAATGTCAAATCATGTGCTAAATTAGATCTTGTTAATCTTTTATTACGCTGCTTACTGGAAACGAGTTTTATTTACAGCGAGGAGTTGATGACAATAAATAATAATGTAGCTTTATGGACTAAAATTAAAACTAAATAAACATGTTAGCCTCCATTTGGAGAAAAAAAAAGAACGTTTTGCATTTCCAGCGATGTCACAGGATCAGTTCCTGTTCAACATATAAACTGATCAAATTTTACTTTGCATGCATAGTTAGTCGGTTTGGATAAAAGCATGGGCCAAATGCAATGCAGATTAATTTAGGGTGACCATATTTTAATTAACCAGGACACTCGGAATTGCGTGTTTACATAAACACACAATTGCGACTTTATATCACGCAATTCAAACTTTATAACTCGCAATTCTGACTTTATAACACGCAATTCTGACTTTATATTTCACAATTCTGACTTTATAACATGCAATTGCGACTTTATATCACGCAATTCAAACTTTATAACTCGCAATTCTGACTTTATAACACGCAATTCTGACTTTATATCACAATTCTGACTTAATAACTCGCAATTGCGACTTTATATTTCACAATTCTGACTTTATAACATGCAATTGCGACTTTATTTCACACAATTCTGACTTTATAACACGCAATTGCGACTTTATTTCATGCAATTCTGACTTTATATCTCGCTATTCTGACTTAATAACTCGCAATTGCGACTTTATATCACGCAATTCTGACTTTATATCACGCAATTCTGACTTTATATTTCACAATTCTGACTTTATAACATGCAATTGCGACTTTATTTCACGCAATTCTGACTTTATATCTCGCAATTTTGACTTAATAACTCGCAATTGCGACTATATCACGCAACTCTGACTTTTTATCTCGTAATTCTGACTTTATATCTCACAATTCTGACTTTATATCTCACAATTCTGACTTTATATCTCGCAATTCTGAGAAATAAAGTCAGAATTGCGAGATATAAACTCGCAATTGTGAGAAAAAAAAGTCAGAATTGTGAGATAAAGTCACAATTATTTATTTCATTTTTATATTCAGTGGCGGAAACAAGCTTCCATATCATCCTCCTTGTTTGCCCATCTATATATTTTCCAGCAGTTTTTTGAAAACCAGGACATTATCATCACTTTATAAAAACAGCCAGGACAGGATGTGAAAACAGGACTGTTGGTCACCCTAATAAATTGATTTACGCTTTGACATTCACACGTTACAAGGTACAGAATCTCTATCAACTTAAGCCAGTGGCCCTCAATGTGTTCTGAATATTTGATGACAAGTTATATTTGCAAATATGCACATCTCTCTCTCTCTCTCTCTCTCTCCTCACGTTAGTGGAGAGATGAAGTGTTATAACACCCTGTCAAATATCCTCAGGTTTTAATTGCTCCAGGGGGGAAGTTTGCATCCCCTCGTGAAAAGACTGCCGTCTCCGTCAGAGTAAACAGGAACAGACGGTTACCTGCATCTCGGGACTTCTGGACAACACTTCCCCATGTCAACTAGACGCAGTGTGCAAAATTACGGAGGATCTCTAAAACAAAGACAAAGCAAGTGGACTGTCTTTTTTAAAAAACACTATGTATTTTTTGTTTCCTCAAAATTCTAAAATTCTATGCACTGACGTCACTTTCCCGCCGGAACAGCCTGACTGAGTGGCAAAAGATCTGCTGCGAGACTGGATTTAATAGGGGAAACTGCAAAATAAAACAAACAATTTGATCTTTTTAAACTAAATGTTGAACTCAATATACTGTTCCTTACAACTTACTAAAGATCCAGTGATCCATGGATATTGACATGCAGCCAGGAATCGTGTTGCCTGACATTTATGTTTGCCTGATTTTGACACCGGCGAAATAAAAGCAATATAGACTTAAACATACAGTAAAGCGAATTTGCCTTTATAGAAATACAATATAGGTATTTAGGCAAATATAGGCCCACCCACATCCTACGCTGACGCGATGGTCTAATTTATATACAGAATAGAAATAATGCTAACCAGAAGATGCTAGTTCGTTAGCAATACAAACATTTTACATTATCCGTTCTACACAACGTATGATAAAAAAGAGTATTAACCACATGAGACTCTCTCTTTCTCTCAGGGTTAAAGCGTAATGGTCTTTCTCTCAGCAGCTCCACCTGAACAATGTGCACTGGATGTTACCGTGGAGACCGACAATTACTCCATTACGCTTTTGTGGAGTTGACATTGTTCTTTTAGCTCCACACATCTTCCCCGAAAGCCACATTTGCCCTGTGCGTGTTGAAGTTTCCAAGAACTCACATTACATAAATCATCTAATCACAGATCTTTCTCCTCATGCCGTGGGACACCGACCGTAGCGTGCATCTTTTGCAATTTAAGCGAACAACGGCATTTCTGACGTGCTCAAGTTTTACCTCTCGCACGTCTGCTCCGCAGCTGCTGCTGTCGGAGTAATTAGCCCCTGGCTACGGTTTAATTGCCTGTCAGCACATGCAGTAAAATGCAGGTTAAACGCCCAGGTGCCAAAAGGCTGTGTTTCCTCCGTGGCGGCCCCCCGCGGCGCGGTGACGCGCAGACAGACAGTATCGAGAGCCAGACGCTCTTTTCTGGAGTACAGCTGTCCTGTGAAGCTTGCAAATTCGCAAAAGTCGGGTTGTCATGTCTGATACACCCAGAACGCCCCCTCTCCCAAACCATGATTCTGTCTCTTTCCTTGACAGCTGTTCTTTTCCCGAGCTTTTAGCGTTTTCAGAGACACGTCGATTTTGCGGTTTGCATTCTATCTGACTCTTCGCTACGAGACGTTTTTGTGTCTTTAGGTGTGATTTGACAGGCAAGAGGAAGGTGAGTCTGTTACTGTGGCAACCAGCGGAGTGACTCATAGGCTTTGACATTAGCACGCAGTGGAAGCGGGTGGAGACGGGGGGTTGGTGGTGCTGGAGGCAGATCAGAGCAATGTGTCACTGGGCTACTACTACACCCAGACTACATTCAAGCGAGAGAGAGAAAATAATCCCTTTTTGGGGTCCTGTCTAAGGACGTCAAGCCCCCAGCAATGTCTTACTCAAAATTCATGTGACTGAACATTCTGAGAAAAATGCATTATACATGTAATACATGGGGCTCTTTTGATGGACTAAGCCTTCTTGAAATCGGACGGTGCCATCCAGTGCGCTGCACAAAGCCCTCGGCACATTTTTCACCACATCAAAACGCCGCCGTGAGCGAAGTTTTAAATATAAACGAGAAGACTGTTTTAATTAGAAGTGCGTGTTAGGGCAAACATACCTACACTCTACAAAATGCTGGGTTGTTTTAACCCTACTTTGGGTCAAATATGGACTAACCCAGCCGTTGGGTTAAATTTTTACATTACATTTTTAACCCAACATTTCGGGTTTGTCCATATTTGACCCAAAATTGGGTTAAAACAACCCAGCATTTTTTAGAGTGTATCACTACAAATAATACAAACCCTGAGCTCTAAATAATTAACTATTTCCCCACCACCGCTTTATTTAAGATTTTGATCGTTTTCACAAAATTTTCATGACCCCCAGAACATTTTATTGTATGAATATCTGAACATGCGATACGTATGCAATAAGGTATGAGAAGCTGTGTTGTATCGTGGCTGAAGGGTGTTGTTAGGCTCGAGTAACCCCTTCAGCCGTTGCATTCACCATACATACAGGTTTTATGTATGATACAGCACTTGCCTCGAGTACCTTAGTACCTTCTTTTAGTGATTTTACTACATGAAAGTTGCACTAAAATATTTTTTCCACAAGGCAAGTGCTGTATGGTTAATAAGTGACGGCTTATTGCCAATAAGTCACTTATTGCCTACCATAGAAAAAATAGTCCCTGACCGTGAACCGCAACAACGCTCCAACGTGTAAAACAGCAACATATGTAAAACATACACAGCACGCACACATATTTTATGTAAACACAAATTTTTATTTTGAATGCGATTAATCGCAATTAAACTTAAGAGTTATGGCTATCATAGACTAGCTAACCATAAAGCTAGCTAATGCCACTATCATCAGTCTGTTCTGTTGTGACAATAAAAGAAACAAGTTTCTTTTTAAAATGCATTATTATATTATTTTAGTTAAAACTCGTAAGTAACTACAAATAACTAATGTTAGGGAAATCTGTTTTGTTGTGCGTTTCTGAAAAAAACAAAACAAAAAAAAAAACGGCCGATATATCGGAATATTGGATTTTAAAACCAAAAAAATATTTGTATCGGTATCGGCCTTCAAAATCCTTTATCGGTCGGGCTCTAATATATATATTTATATACTGTATACCATGGTTATATATAATGTGTGTATATCAGGGTATCTGCACATTTTTAACAGCAAATTTAATGACTTTTAAGACCTTTTTAAGTCCTCTAAAAGCCAAATTTAAGACTTTACCACAAAAAAAAAAGAAAAAAAAAAGGAAAATATTCAGCACGACACGACAGTGTTAATTTTGGCAGCCATTTTTGTTTTAGTCTTCAGATGAAAATGCTTATTGGTCTTAGTCACATTTTAGTAAATTTTGTCTTTCATAGTTTTAGTCTAGTTTTAGTTGACAAAGTCATTGCATTTTTTGTCAACTTTTAGTCATTACTTTAAAATTTAAGGTTCGTACGTGAAATTTAAGACCTCCTTATCGTAAATTTCAGATTTTAAGACATTTTCAGACCTTAAAAAGTGAAAATTTTATTTAAAACTTTTTAAGGACCCGCGGGGACCCTGGTATATATAACAGGGTTTGTATGTGTATAAATATATACACTGTATGTATACTATATAAATCTATATAATTATACAGACATACATTCACTATTTATTTTACACTATTATATAATATAATGAAAATATACAAATAAAGGAACAAAAAAAAACATCCTACTATAATATAAATAGGCTAATAGTAAAACAAATAAATAAAGCAGAGCTCTCTGATCATCTACTCGCAAACGCGGATAAGCGTTTGACGTCTGAACTGTTAGTCAACAGGAGTTTCTCACAGGTGTCTGCAGTGGATCAATGAGCTCGTAACACATCCCAGAGATCAATCTACGAACGCAGACGTCGCATGATCAGAACAGTTTTCCACATTATGCGGAGCAAACTGACAGATCTTTGATCGCGACAACAGACGGCACAAAAGCAGAGCTCCCCTGTTCCTCTCGCGTCCCCTTTCATGTCTGCTGAGGTTCTGGTGCTCTGGGCATATGGTGCCTGGATCTCCTGTGATGACAAGTGACAGGTTAACAGAGCCGCCCGTGGGGGAGAAGTTGGGCTGTGAGTTTGCTAAACACTCCCATCTGTTCATATCCTGAGGCGCTACTGTATCATCTTATGCAGATGAACTTGTGCGGGAGGCACGGCGGAGTTAAGAGTTCAGCTCCTGCCTGCGAGCAAACATTGTTTTGTGAATTAGATTCATTTTGGGATTCATCATACATGTAATCTTGCCAACCCAGATTTATTTAATAACCACAGCTGGGCTGGAGGCTTCCGTGTCTCTGAGGAAACCCAAGGTAGCATCCGTTGTAAAAGTCTTCTCTTCTTTGCAAAAAATCTCGGACCAGATGCCAAAGATCAGGCTTTATTAGTCCAGTCAACAACGCCATCTGACGATCCGCTCGCAACATTATCTTTTATACAGTTTCTCTCAATATACGTACGCTCACCTAAAGGATTATTAGGAACACTACTACACTAATACTGTGTTTGACCCCCTTTCGCCTTAATTCTATGTGGCATTGATTCAACAAGGCGCTGAAAGCATTCTTTAGAAATGTTGGCCCATATTGATAGGATAGCATCTTGCAGTTGATGGACACTGATGGACATGAACACATTGTCATGCTCAAGAAACCAATTTGAAATTATTGGAGCTTTGTGACATGGTGCATTATCCTGCTGGAACAAGCCATCAGAGGATGGGGACATGGTGGCCATAAAGGGATGGACATAGTCAGAAACAATGCTCAGGTAAGCCGTGGCATTTAAACGATGCCCGATTGGCACTAAGGGGCCTAAAGTGTGCCGAGAAAACATCCCGCACACCATTACACCACCACCACCAGCCTGCACAGTGGTAACAAGGCATGATGGATCCATGTTCTCATTCGGTTTACGCCAAATTCTGACTCTACCATCTGAATGTCTCAACAGAAATCGAGACTCATCAGGCCAGGCAACATTTTTCCAGTCTTTAACTGTCCAATTTTGGTGAGCTCTTGCAATTGTAGCCTCTTTTTCCTATTTGTAGTGGAGATGAGTGGTACCCGGTAGGGTCTTCTGCTGTTGTAGCCCATCTGTGTGTGTTGTGGCCTCACAAATGCTTCGCTGCATACCTCGGTTGTAACGAGTGGTTATTTCAGTCAAAGTTGCTCTTCTATCAGCTTGAATCAGTCGGCCCATTCTCCTCTGACCTCTAGCATCAACAAGCCATTTTCGTCCTCAGGACTGCCCCATACTGGATGTTTTTCCCTTTTCACACCATTCTTTGTAAACCCTAGAAATGGTTATGTGTAAAAATCCCAGTAACTGAGTAGATTGTGAAATACTCAGACACCAACAACCATGCCACGCTCAAAATCGCTTAAATCGCCTTTCTTTTCCATTCTGACATTCAGTTTGGAGTTCAAGAGATTGTCTTGACCAAGACCACACCCCTAAATGCATTGTAGCAACTGCCATGTGATTGGTTGAGTACATAATTGCATTAATGAGAAATTGAACAGGTGTTTTATTAGCTCATCCTCTTTCGCCAGCAACAATCAATTTCTCATCCAGGCAACATTAAAAACCACCAAGAAAGTGTACATAATGTATACATAAAAAAGAAAAGCTAATCGTCATTGAACCATTTATTAGCCGGTGCAGGGTTGCCCACTGATTTCTTTGTCAGTGATTTTTCTTTTGTCAGGGTTGCCCACCGTTTTCTTTGTACCATAAAGTTGCCTTACTCAGGCCTAATGCAAGCCTAACCTTTCCTAGCTTCATTCATAAAACTCCCGGGCTATTCTACAAACATATCTCATATGTCAAATAAAAAATATGCTATGCATCTGACTAGCATTGAACTAGTTTTAGTGAGACTTTCACCAATAACGCCAATAACTCATGGTTAAAGCAACACTATTCACTTTTCAATACACAATATTAATGTTCTTTGCTAACCTAAAGTGCAAAAGAGTAGTCATTAAAAGAGCGTGTTTTGTCTTGACACTGTGTTGTGTATTTCCTCAAGACCTTCAATACAGATTAAATCAATTTTCCGTACACAAACAGAAGTCTACAGTGGTTAAATTCAGTTCAGTTAATCCTGGCAAGAGATTTAGGTATTAATGTGGAGGGGTTTTTTTTTAAAGCAGATGTCTTATCCTGTGGAAAATCAAAAAAAGAAAAGATTAGGCGCTTGAGAACATTGAAACACATGTTATTTTACGAACAGCTGATACACAGAGAGCTTGATCTCTATAATCCCATCGTATGTAACTAGATACATGTATTATATTTGCTTTGGCTCTGAGACAAGTGTGAAATAAACCTAAGGAGCTTTTGATGGGAACTGAACATTTCCAATGAACTCCTCAAATGTAAATCCTTCAGTCAAGAGAGGATGATGATGATAATAATATTAGTAATTCAGAGGGGTTTTTTCCTGATTGGGCTGACTAATATATCACACACTGACCTGATCGTTTAAGGAGTTTAAAGATGAAGCGCGGCTGTTGTGGAGATGTTGCGGGCTCTGAAGAGGTAATGAGAGCGGATCTCAGAGGCTGTCAGACCGCAGTCCCTCATTAGGTGCCAATTAGACATTAACGGCCTGACTTACTGCCATGGAGAGAAGTGATCTGTCTCTGCCCACCCCTGGTCACCATTCAGACACGTCAAACACACACTGCAGAATATGGCTTTCTTCACCTCTGGAAAGATGAATGTGTATTTAAAACGGGTCATATATGTAGAAGAAATGTGAATTTGGAGCTTTCTGGACTGAGAAAAGCCAGAAAATGTATTTTTGGCTGATGTGGATGAAAGACAACAACTCCCAGAATGCACTTGCTTCGCTGACCTAGGAGGCCATGCCTACCGGTAACAGAGCGCAGTCGTTAAACAACAAGTCTAGGCTATTAGTGATGAGTCTGCCCGAAAATGTGTTTGGAGATGGCCCAAAATGTCCGGGATTGGGCTTTTGCGTTCTACAGTCGCCGTTCATTATGTTTCCTGTGGCGAGCGGGACGAGTGAGGGCCGCGGGAGAACGGCGCGAGGCCGGTGGCGTGATTACCGATGTGAGACGCACCGGTCTCGTATCTCTCACGGAGGAGCGGGGATTTTCTTAGCGACGTTAAAACGCACATCAACCGATCACTTGTTTAGCGTTCACATTCAGATTCACCGATCGGAACGAATTCAGTTCGATTGAAACAAAAGCTGTGCATGTAAACAATGAAAAAGCAAAAGCTGAATCCCGGAGATCGACGGCCGGACATGTCCGGGAAAAAGAGGATGGTAACCCCGACTGCTTTCTCCACAAAACAATCTGCTAGCTTAGCTTCCAAAACAAGATGGCCGACACTATGTGTTCATTCTGTGAGTGAGATCGCCCTCTATGGGCGGGTTGAGGACATGCGGGACAGACCCGACTACTGACTGGAGTCTTTAGACTCTGAAAATTAGGATTTTTGTGTCATAGGAGACAAAAAATACATAAATCTCTCATCTCAGGGGGATATGAGGGGGGAAAGCATGGTAATTCGAAAATACTACAGGTTTCCTACTCATACAAAGCTTAATGCTAAATCCTGAAGTATCCCTTTAATTCTAAAACACAAACCTCATTTACTACAACGTACTTAAAGAAGTGCAAAGGGAACATAAAATATGCAATTATCACCACAGATGAAACCTTAATGCAACATCCAATCAATTGCAGCAACAAATTCAAGATTGTCCCGGAGCAACACTTCAGCTCAGCGGAGACTCCTGACCGGTCACCAAAAAACAAATATTTGCTCTTAAGCTTCTGGCCGCTTTGATTCATTTGTTTTCGCCGCTGCGTTAATTCTGTTCATCTCCATATGCCAGGCGGATTAGCGCACACCAACAGATCCGCTGTCTGGATGCGGACGCTTTAATTACTCCACGTGGCCCCTGTCTGTGTGGCCCTGGATGGCGTCCCAGGGGTCCATTTTTCAACCTACTTATCAGACAAGTGGCATCACCATCACAGAAGGGACACTTTATAACAGGACATCTTTATCTACAGTCCAACGAAAGAGCAAAGATAAAAAACAAAAGATCTGTTTTCTCTCTTTTTTTCTAGATCGAAAAAAGATTTGAAATTAAAAAGAGGCATTCTGTTATTTAAGACAATGATTTCAAATGAACTTTTTCCATGTTATTTTCTCATCGCTGTAATGCAAAAACTGCACAAAACTATAAACTATATTTATTTCTAATGTATAGTATAATAGCTATATACACATAGCATGGTATAATACATCAGGGAATTAATATACTATTTTGAGTTTCTGTTGAATAAACCAATCTCATCCTTTGTATTATGTCAATATATATATAAACACATAAGAAGTCTCTTCTGCTCACCAAGGCTGCAATTTTTTGATAAAAAATACAAAAAAAACAGTAATATTGTGAAATATTATTACAATTTAAAACAGCGGTTTTCTATTTGAATATATAGTGAAGTGTAATTTATTCCTGTGATCAAAGCTGAATTTACAGCATCATTACTCCAGTCTTCAGTGTCACATGATCCTTCAGAAATTATTATAATATGATGCTCAAGAAGCATTTATGATTATTATCCATGTTGAAAACAGTTTTTTACATTTTTATTTCAGGATTCTTTGATGAATAAAAAGTTCAAAAGAACAGAATTGATCTGAAATGGAAAGCTTTTGTAACATTAATCACTACCATTCAAAATTTTGGGGTCAGTAAGAATTTATTTTTTTATTTTTGGGGGAAAGAAATTAAAAAATACTTTTATTCATCAAGGATGAGTTAAATTGATCAAAAGTTACAGTAAAGACATTTATAATGTTAGAAAAGAATATATTTTAAATAAATGCTGTTCTTTTGAACTTTCTATTCATCATAGATTTTTTTGGGGGGGTGGAAATGGTACACGACTGTTTTCAACATTGAAAATAATAATTTATGTTTTTTGAGCATAAAATCAGCATATTAGAATGATTTCTGAAGAATCATGTGACACTGAAAACTGATGTGTAATCAGCAACAGTAATGATGTTGAAAATTCAGCTTTCAAATTACATTTTAAAATATATTAAAAAAGAAAACAGTCATTTTAAATTGTCATAATATTTCACAATATAACTGCTTGTCATTTTTTTCATCAAATAAAGCAGCCTTGGTGAGCAGAAGAGACTTCTTTTAAAACATAAAAAAATCTTACTGATCTAAAACCTTTGACCGGTAGTGTATATGTATATATATATATATATATATATATATATATATATAAACACAGCCTTGTTGATGCAATATCTTCTCTTTTCCTCTAAGTCTTCCATCTCAAGGGGTCAGCGTGTTGAGGTCACCCTCCCCCAACCACCCCACGTCCCCTCATCTGTCCATCTAATCTGCCGAGACCCATCTGCTCAACGCACCACACAGAGGACCAGGCCAAAATCTGCAACACAAGATGCTGGACGTGTGTGTGTGTGTGTGTGTGTGTGTGCCATCACTCACCAGTGTTTGTCCAGTGTCTAGATGCTGACTCGCTCTAACCCTTACTTGAACGACAGGTGCAAAGTCACAGTACAATTTATACGTCACAACTCAGACAAAAAAGATACGGACGGACGGACGGACGGACGGACGGACAGACAGACAGACAGACAGACAGACAGACAGACAGACAGACAGACAGACAGACAGACAGACAGACAGACAGACAGACAGACAGACAGACAGACACACAGACAGACAGACAGACAGACAGACAGACAGACAGACAGACAGACAGACAGACAGACAGACAGACAGACAGACAGACAGATAGATAGATAGATAGATAGATAGATAGATAGATAGATAGATAGATAGATAGATAGATAGATAGATAGATAGATAGATAGATAGATAATACAGAACTCACAGGTGGTTTAATTCGTGCAATAGACACACATCGCCTCAAAAACGACTTAAGCCAAAGCTTTAAAATGAATGCTTAGATGTCATCAATTATACATCCAGGTTCAGATGAGATTGCATTTATACATTTTAACACATTTTAACAAGTGCGACATCTGGGGTTAGTCATTCATAAATAATTCACCGTATGTTCACAATATTCATATCGGGAGTCACTTCTGTGGAAAGAAACTGGTGTCTGGTGCCTCGGGCTAAAGTCACATTACAAAAAAGGTTTGTTTGCCAGTAAATATGTTTTATTACCACTACTATTATATATATATATATATATATATATATATATATATATATATATATAATAGGGCTGTCAAATGATTAATCACGATTAATCGTATCCAAAATAAAAGTTTGTGTTTGCATAATATATGTGGGTGCGCTGTGTATAATTATTTTATATATATAAATACACGGGCGATTCCACAGTATCGGTCCACAAGGGGTGTAATGAACTATATAGATTGAATAATACCCAGCTGTTGCCATTTTTTTAATTTTTAGTTCATAATTTCGTTAAAGATAGATGTTAGAAATAATAAATTTAGTTTTATCCCACTAAGCCTTGGCATTATCATGTAATGAGACTTTATTTTATTTCCGTCCCCAGAAATTGCAGGTGTCAGTGTGGGACATTACGTGCATCTGAATTTTTCCTAAGTCATTTCTTTAATTTGCTGTAATAAAATCCTGAATTTTGGCACTCAACATTTATTTTGGTGTGTCTTCTACAAAATAAATCTACTAACACTGAAATTATAATTCCCTTAATCTACCACGATGCAATGGAAATATTTATTAACGTTCGTTACACTTTCCGTCAAAGAAGTTACGTACGTTAAACTATGATTTTAAAGTAAGCAGACATATAATTTTTCCATGTATTTCTATCAGTAACAAGACGATAAAAACATCTTGTGTGGACTAAATTCTCATGTACGTAGCTACATGATAAATTGTTAATAAATCAGGATAAAACAGGGGCTGAGATTTTCTGTCAAAAAATCATAACGCTCGAACATTTTATTTCATCGCTTAATTTCATCTCATAACGCCTCAACGGTTCACCTGTCAGAAATAAGATTGTCTAGGTCACAGTCGCTCTGCGTGAGAGGAAGAGTTAACAGGATTTCACGGATTTCGACGAATGTGGGTAAGTTTGTGGATTCTGTCCAAAAGGTTACGAACGTTAAAATGTTACGAACGTGGTAAACTTTGTTTAAGTAAACATTAAATATGATCATTGTGGAGAGAAAGGATAAAAGAGTGATCAAGTCGATATCAAGTGCATGGTTTCGGACCGAAAGCAGCGTCGTGTTCATGAAGATCATGCATGAATGGTGGTTGTATTATATTTTGACAGATTATGCACTTCATGTTCGTAAATTGGACAGAAGCTATCCAACTTCGAACGTTGTTTTCCGCGTATTTTGAATCAATGAGCTTTTCATGAAAGTCAACATCGTCATCAATGACTTTTTTTTTTTATTATGATTTTATTTTCTGTCAGAATGTCAGTATATAGCGTAGGCTGTCCAAGTTAACATGTTAATAGTGCGTTAACACAATATCACAAATGCCATTAGAATAATCTGTCGGCGTCAAGCGCAGGTTGTTAAACAACAGTGAACTGGGCATGTAAGGCACACGCGCAGATTTTCAGCTCTGACGGCACACATTAGTTTAAACATTAGGGGCTCTATCTTGCACCCGGCGCAAATGACTTTATACACTGACGCATTTATCATTCCTATTTTGCACGCGCGCAAAGCGTGTTTTTTCCTCCACAGACGCACGTCGGTAAACTAGGAAATTAACTTGCTATCCAACTACTCCCTGGGCGGCTTGGCGCAAAAAAGAGACGTGTGTCGGCGCAAACAATTCCTTGTGCTATTTTGCAGTTCCAGAAAACAATTGCGCCAATGACCAGAAAAAAACTGGTCTAATGTCAGTGGCGCGTTGCGCGTTGCTCATTATGCTATTTTAAGCGCGCATGCTTGGCCATAACAGAGAGTGAACAACGCGCATACACTGTAGATGATTCTCTCAGCTACACAGATGCATTTTACTTTTTGCAAATGATACATTATTATAAGAAAAAAATATAAACATCAGGGAAATCATTGTTGTGTCCATGATGATGGGAAAAATAGGCATACAACTTACACATTTACCCAAGTTATTATATGCATGTTTAACCGAAGCTAATTTGGGTCGGTTTGTCCCATCCCCAATGTCACTTCTCTTTCTTTTACGGCCCTGACGAGAACGTCGATCTCCTCGGCTGTGAACCGATTGTGAAGTGCGTCTGGTGCGCCGTTAAAATAGAATTGCTCCACGGAACAAGCGCACGTTGTCTTCTGTCTTCTACATTTGGCAAATAAATTTGAAAAATATACCTGTGGTATTTGTTAGTAATTTTGCTGGCTTTAAATTTATGAACATACCAGACTCAAAAATGCACCTTTAAGTTTATAAAACAGATCATATTAGATGGCCACCCTCCCTGCATGGAAGTCATATTGCAGTTTTGTGAAAAATGCACAACGCATGACTCATAATTATGCCAAATTAGGAACAAAGCAAAACATGAACTTGGATTCAACCTGAATTTTATTAAACTGAATTAGATTAAGTACACTTTCTGCTTGAATTTACACTGTTTTTCCGTCCATGTTACATACGTTAAATTCAACTTTGATCAAAGTTTACAAGTTCAACATTGCCAGATTTATCCTGCCTTTCACACAGCTGTATCCCAGGTTGTGACAGGATGTTAACCTGAGGACAATGGCTTTCTGCATGAAGATTGAATTTTGCAGACTTTTGTCCTCGAAGTAAGCCCGATACTGTGGAATCGCCCACACACACGTGCATGTATATATTTTTCATGTATATACTGTATATAGATTTAAATATAATTTATAAATATAAATATTTTATATATAAATAATATTTGTATTTTTCTTAAATATATATGCATATGTGTGTATTTATATATATAAAATAATTATACACAGTGCACTCACATATATTATGTAAACACAAACTTTTATTTTGGATGCGATTGATCGCGATTAATCATTTGACAGCCCTAATATATATATATATATATATATATATAAAAATTAAGTTTAGTTCAATTTTAAAATTGTGTAAAATGTAATTTTTTGGGGGGGTTTCAGAGGATATCATTTTAATTTGTCTTACCTCATTGGTAATTTCTTTCTTCGTAAACACAAAAATTAGGTAGCTTTATGTTTAAATCAAGAATTTAAAGAAAAATAATTGCAGTGCGGTGTACATCATCTGTAAATACATCTATTGCAACCATACCATAGTTTTATGAACATCTGTCTGTCAGAATGTCAATATTAAACAATAAATATATCCTTGTCCCCCAAAACAACATTGGTTCATCAGTGTAAATGAGCAGCGTCGTCTTGACTTAAACTTGACTGCGCAGTCATACAGAAAATGGCTGCTCACGGTCACATGATTCGGCCTCCATTTTGGAGTTTGCATGTTTGAGCAGCTGCACTAGCGGCGGCAGGAAGAGAGGCGGCAGGCCTGAAGCCTCCGAGTGCAATAGAAAGGATGAAACGTACTTACAAACAGAGTGAGTAATAACTGTTAAGAGAACAGGGCTTATCTTCTCCGCACAGATAATATGAAGCTCTCAATTAGATGAAACGCAACTCCCCCCTCTCCCCTTTCAGTTATTTTGTTCAATTTCTCCAGGCAATTTACTAAAAAAAAAGGCGCAGGAGATTTTACTGGCTACAAATAGAAGAGGCATGCAACATTTCAGCCAATCATTTACCTGCGTCGCGAGCAGCGGAGAACCCTAGCAACAACACTCTATATATCGAGCACTACGGAAGTCGTAAAATACACTTCTGTCTTATGCTAATTGTAATTGTCTAATGATTTTTTTTGTTTGCGTTTGCCTGAAAGCAGAACGTAAACCCTCACTAGGCTAATTCAACACCTAATGTAGGTTATTATTAAAATAATAATGAAAAAAAACTCTAGGATATTAAATAGTTGAGTGAACTATATATCAACAACAACTCCTTGTAGCCGTTAGCGGCTAGCTATGTTTGTTTCAAACAGTTTCAAATGCACTGTTTTACTGTTCCTTTCACCCTCTTCTCCTATTCACCAACATTTCAAAGATTAGCATGAAAGCTCCTGCCAGGTTTTTCCCCTTTTCTCTCGGTAAACAATAGCAGGGAAGCCGTGTGTAAGGGGGCTGTGGTCATGAGCACAATGAACGCTGAACAAACGTCGCCTCCATTCAAACACACACACACACACACACAGCAGCTGTCCGCCGACGATAAGGGCTCATGGACACGGTCCTCAAGAGTGATTAGCTGAAACCGATTTGCAGATGCAGGATACAGAACAAGGAGTCAAAGGTCAAATGAAGAATATATCATCATCATAATTAGCCAGATTGGGGGACGACTTTATTGCGTTCCAATTTAAAGGGATCGTTCACTTTGAAATTAATGTTTTAGCTTACCTCAAGGGCATCCAAGATGTAGGTGTCTTTCGATTTTGATATTTTTAGCTCAAACCGTTCTTGTCTGTCGGTCATATAATGGAGGTCTATGGTCACCACCTCAAAGAGCATGCACAGAGGAGTCGAAATGAAACATGATTTAATGACTCGTAAATGTAAGTACACATTGATGGCCTAAGACACGAAACGAGCGGTTTGTGTGAGAAAACGAACAGTGTTTATATCGTTTTTACCTCGTGTAACCACAGCCACGTGCATTGTACTCTGGAAGTGATCTCTCGCGCGTGTACATCACTCATTGTTTATGCAGAGATTTCAGAAGCGTTACCCTTCACTGTGAAGATCTAAACATATTTAGATAAACAGGAAATCGCAATTGAAGACGATTTGACAACGTTGAATCTTTTTCTGGCACTTTCCAGCGCTTCTGCAGACCGAAGCGCCCGCGCCCTCCGAGTACTTGGAGGTGGCTGTGGTTACAAGAAGTAAAGCGATATAAACACTGTTCGTTTTCTCACACAAACCGCTCGTTTCGTGTCTTAGGCCATCAATGTGTACTTACATTTACGAGTCATTAAATCATGTTTAATCTGGACTTCTCTGTGCATGCTCTTTGAGGTGGTGACCATAGACCTCCATTATATGACTGATAGACAACAACGGTTTGACCTAAAAATATCAAAATTGAATCTTGCATGCCTTTGCGGTAACCTAAAAAATATAAAAATTTAATTTCAAAGTGAACTATCCCTTTAGGTCTTTCATGAAACAAATGTTATTTTTATGACGCGTTTTCTAGGCTGGATATGAACCAGTCTGAGGCTGAGGTTTAATCATCTAGCTATCAACACCATCATATGATTCTGAAATCAGAAACTGGATTTTATGGATCATATCTTTCAATAGACCAAGAATAAACTGACTACATAAGGAGGGACATGATTTTAGCCTTTGCAAATTGATTTAAAAATGGAGCCTGGTAATGAGAGGGTTAAAAATAAACAGGCAAAAGGCATGTTGGTTGATTCCACCAAAGAGTGTAAACAGTGTCTTGTTTAAGAATGTTTAGGAAATTTTCATTGGCAAATCACACTTACCCCAGCCTATCCCAGGCTAAAATGCATGTTTGAGCTGTTTTAACTGATATAAAATATTAAAATATTTCAGTGCCATTGTTTTATCTCAAGATGCACAAAAGCAATATTTTTTTTTCTAAAGCAGATTTGTAATTGAACTAATCCTAATCCTAGCTTAATCTTAAAGGGATACTCCACTTTTTTTGGAAATAGGCTCATTTTAAAACTCCCCCAGAGTTAAACAGTTGAGTTTTAGCGTTTTCGAATCCATTCAGCTGATTTTTTGATATTTAGAAGAATATCAGTAACCAGACAGACAGTTTCTGGTCCCATTGACTTCCATAGTATATTTTTTTCCTCAATGAGACCAGAAACCCTCTGGTTAATACTGATATTTTTCTAAATATCAGAAAATCAGCTGAATGCATTCAAAAATGGTGAAACTCAACTGTTTAACTCTGGGGGAGTGGTAAAGCCTATTTCCAAAAAATTAGTATCCCTTTGAGTATCCCTTTAACCTTTAAGAAAGTTGTCCATTTAAAAATCCCCATCATGGGCTGATCGCATTTTCTGAAGCCCAATTTCTGAAACAACAAAGACTTTCATCCGTTCACTGATCAGAAATATTTCAACAATCAATATTAACACAATTCACATTTAAAAGTCAAGAAATGACAGCAAACTTGCCTGCAGAAAACCAGTGAGAACATTTACTATGCAAAAGCACACACGAATCTCTCCCTCTGTGTACCCATGATTCTCTCTGGTACCCGCAGAATGATTAATGCACACCAATATTGATTTTCTCCTTCTCCTTTTCAGAGTATCCCTTTTATTTATCCGACTTCGCTTGTCTCTGTCAGAGTGGGAAAGGCACCGGGATTCAGAGAGTTCTGGGAATTCTGATGTACAGAAAAGGTTTGGCTAAAGAGGGACCATCCCGGAGCCACTTTCTCACTGGTTTGCCTGTTTACACATGCTGGCTGACCCATTTTTCTCTAGATAACAATACTTCAACCAATCACAGGGAAAACTGTGCACAAGAGCCCCCAATCGAGCCCTCAATCCTGCCCGTCACACACAGAAACGTCGACCGCCTCTGCTCAGGAAAAAAAGCCGCAGTGGGACCAGTTAAAAACATATTCCGTTATTTTGAACGCCACGCGACCTTTTTCTTTCATTTTCAAGCATGGAAATGTTTTAACTATAAATGCATGAAGCAGATTAGCGCTAATGAATCTATTCGTTACTGCTGGGCCTTGTTAGATCCACTCCATTAAGTGGGTGCTGGGTTAAATGTGTGCTTTGCCCAACGATGGGCGCCAAATGTGGTTTTCAGAGAATGGTCAGCTTGTCGCTCAATAGCTTTCAAAATGCCAACACCACATCGGGAACGCATGGAAAGGACATTCTTCCGAACGCCACCA
The DNA here is from genome assembly GCA_038021265.1 of Cyprinella venusta. Classification (NCBI taxonomy): domain Eukaryota; kingdom Metazoa; phylum Chordata; class Actinopteri; order Cypriniformes; family Leuciscidae; genus Cyprinella; species Cyprinella venusta. The sequence goes on from CM075882.1 coordinate 3,089,173, forward strand.
GCTTCGGTTGACGCACAGCAAGCCTGAGGTGGGATTTGCTCACTCGGAAAGAAATGGGAAAACTGGCGTTTATTCCCCATCAATACGTGCAAGCTTCTCCGAGTGAATGTATTTTCATATTTTTTTGCCAAATCTGTCTGCACTGAAATGCATTTGTTCACTGCGGAAAACGAGAAAGAGGGGAAAATGGAATAGAAAGAGTCTGTCTCACTGGTGCTCTCTCTCTCTCTCTCTCTCTCTATAGTGGTTGTTCTGTCCAGAGGTCTCAGAGCGAGGCGTGTGTGTGTGCAGAATGCTAAGGACTCTCTAAAGTGCCTGTAGCGGTTTGTTCTGTGGCTCACCACTGCATAACACAGCTGTCTGCATCCAGATCTACCCACAATCCCCTGCGGCTAAAGCACCTGAGCAATAGCAAATCATACTAAATATACTTCAGCCATAAAACCTCAGTTAAAGTGCATGCTAAGGCTACTATTGCCAATACTTTCCACTAAAGGTACTGAATGTATTGTTTTGACTGTACTGAAGCTTATAAATAACTAGAGCCCGACCGATAAAGGATTTTGAAGGCCGATACAGATACAAATATTTGTTGGTTTTAAAAAACAATATTCCGATATATCGGCCGATATCAGTAGCGGTTCTAGGCACGGGCGAACCGGGCAGTCGCCCGGGGCGGCATTTCTTCATGTCACATGGGGGGCGGCACGAGCAGTTAAAAAAATATCCTCGGTGCCGCGAAGGTTTTCTATTTTTCATAATTTCGAATCAATTATTGGCAATGGCGCCCCTGCTTGCTGAGAAGGTGCAGCGCACAGAAGCGATGTCAAGGGGGTCTCTTGATAAGTTCACGTATCGCGTCTTTTGCGCGCTCGAGCCTCGAGGTCATTACCTCAAATAGGCGATTAGGCGCACGGGAAGCGCGCTCATTGCGCGCTCGCGGGAGGCGCGCTCATAAACTTTTCAGTATGGAAGTGTACGTGCACCCAAACACTTGGGTGTTTTTTCTCTTCTCCGTAAATAAATCTTTTAGCAGAGCTTCAGCAAGCGTTTTTCTGTGGTGGAAATACATTACTAAAACTTCTTTGTCATTGTAGAGAGCGCAGTGCATGGTTGTATAGCAACGACAGCCATGGGGAAATCGGACCGAATTTTACTATTAATAATAAGCTACTGTGCATTATAAATATCAGGAATGTATCTTTATTGATGTATTCTTTTTATAGAGATGATTTAAATGCTGAAATATGAGGTATTTTTATAAAATCTTTTTTGTGTTAAGCTTAACCTTCAAGTTTAGTATAGGTAAAAGACACTCATTTAAAACAAATCTTTAATGTTATTAACTTGGTGAATTGATTTCATTGTGTATTGGGCTTTTTGAACAAGATTCTGTGTATGTGATCATGTTGGTCAATATTCATGAAATGAAAATAATTTACATAATGATCAACTTTATGAGTTTTTACTGTAGCCTATAATATTCAAAGTTCAATTTTCTATTTTCTAAATAATCTCTGATTCTGTCCTTTTCTCTGACATTTTAAGAGTGGCATAGGGCTACAAAAGCTATTTTAGGTCTAGTTTGGATAGTTGTTAATATGAGAGCTGTTCAAAATTATTTAAGAGATAAGTATAGTGTTACTAAATAAGTAACTCTCTGACCCTTTTACTTTTAAAAACTCCATCATGACAAAGTATAGTTTAACTAGTCAAAACTCAAAGTGTGGCATGCATATAATTCAAGGCCAATGTGCTAATGGTTACTTCCTCCCTTTAAAGTTAGAAAAATCTAGCAAAATAACTGGATTATATTAACTTTTTTTTTTCTTCAAAGGAACGGAATGTAAATTTATTGTTGTTGTTTTGTTTTTTTTGGGGGGTTTTTTTGTTTGGGGGGGGGGGGGGGGGGGGGCGCTCAAAGGGGGTCTCGCCCTGGGCGTAATTCAAGGTAGAACCGCCACTGGCCGATATATATATGTATTTTTTTTTTCAGAAACGCGCAACAAAACATTAACAGATTTCCCCTAAAATTAGTTATTTGTAGTTATTAACATAATATGATGCATTTTAAAAAGAAAATTGTTTGACTCAAGGATGCTCGTCCATTTCCGGTTGTGGAGATTAAAGCGGAGTCTTCAAAATTTACCGTCCTCCCGTCTTTGAAACGAAACGTACATACGTTTAGATGTAATTTTGTATATAGTTATGTTTATTTAATATAATTTTAAAAAGAAGCATAAACACAACGAGGGGTGTCTGTTTTATCTGTTTTTGTGACTAATGTTTCTTTAGTATAACCATGGAGTATAAAATTCAATATAAATTCTCGGTATTGCATTGGACTCTACGATAGGCGGAAGTTATCGAGCATCCTTACATCTTCACCGGAAAAACCGCCGTGCATAGAGCCCATTGAGCTCGTTCCTGTTGTGTGTCGTCAATCTGGCAACCCACCTGAGCGTCGAGTCTGAGGCCCTGTTTACATATGATCGCTCGCGGGTGAAAACGTACAAATATTTTATTGGATGTGCCTTTCGTTTACACGGCGACGACGTTTTTGAGGCTTGAAAATGCAAAAAAAGTGAAACCACCCTCCAGAGTGGAAATCTTAAAAACGCTCCACCGCCGCGTTCCGTGTAAACGGTAAAAACGCAAAGTCTGTTAGGTTGTACGCAGGCGCGTGGACTTGTGTTGTTGTAGTATGAACTCCTAGCCGCCTGAAGTGCATACTACATTGAATTTCACACACTTTTGCGTCACCGTTTGTACGTGGATTTCCCACACAAAACGCTCATCTAAACGCAGAATAAAAAGTGATGACGCAACGCCAATTTTGCGTTTTCTCTTCAGAATCGTTTCCGTGTAAACATAGCCTCAGGGAAACAACTCTCTCCAGTATTTTGAATTTGGTCTGCAGTACCATTTTCAACCACTAGCTGTTATATAGAGCCTAAGTCCCTCCCCTTCCGGTCGGCCACCATGGGACCTAACTTCGGAAAAATATTGAATGGTAGTCAATGGCAAGAGACAACAAATATTTTGATCTGGTTTGAATTGTGCCCTGGTTTACACATATGATGTTTGTCAATTTAAAGGATACATTTTAAAGTAAAGAAAGTCGCAGTTTGATGTAAAACCGTTGAGGTATAAGACCGTGAAAATACGTAATTACAAAGACTACAAACCCCAAAGGTGCACATTTTCTCTCAATGAATGAAGCTACCTTTACTGAGGCTCTCTGTCCTTGTTTCTACAGTCTTACGTTATAATCGTAACGTTACGCCGTCCTACCTGAGTGTTTTGTACCAGACTGCACACACATGAGCAGCAGATCTCGTTTCTCTTCCCGGGAGATGTAGTTCACAGAGCGATTTTCACATAAAACTAAAAGTTACTCTTCTGTTGTATGACAAACTGCAACGTTTTTTGACTTTGAGAATCATCTTTTAAATTGACAAACATCATATGTGTAATTGAGGGCACAGTTCAGACGGAATAAAAAGATAAGTTGTCTCTCGCCATTGACTACCATTCATATTTTTTCTGAAATAAGGTCCCATGAGCCGGAAGCGAAGGGGCGGGACTTAGGCTCTCTATTACATACCGTATCACAATTCCTCTCAGTTTTTATACTATGGATGTATAGACCTCAGATCATCTGACTTATTTAAAATAGTAGGGCTAATGGCTTTCTAAGAGGACAGACTTGCAGTGTTCACCTTACACATAATAAATCGGCAGACATACCGTCCATCTACACTGAATGAGGAACCGAGCAATATATAAAAAGACAGCTGAAAACAAAAACTTTTCAATACTTGATGGAGTCCAAATGCACCAGAGAGAAATACTGAGGGAAATTAATATTTTATAACAAAAAAAAGTATAGCTTTATTCTTATGAGGTCACTTAGAAAACTTATTTATTTATAGCATATCGCAGAAGAATAGGTTTTAGAACATTTTAGAGGGGCCATCAGCAAACACACACACACACACACTCCAACAAAATGCCCTCATAAGCCTCTGTGGAAAGGTGAAAGTGTTCCACACGCAGCGAACTGTTTGTTTGCAGGAATATTGCTTTACCTATAAAATATTTAGCATGGAAAACACACGCAGACAAGCGGCAAGCTAATGTTTTGTGACAGCCGCTTTTAAATGACAGACATCTGTCAGATTCATTGCACATTTTCTCTTTTGGGCCCATCTTGGGCTTCATATAGGAATATAATGCGCACATAAATAGAGATTGAGCGTAATACGTGAGATGTTTGAAGAATATAAAGACTGCAGGCGAACATTTGTCACATTACTCCCTAAAGATGAATAAAAGATCCACATATCTCATTGGTATCTTTTACCCGTGCAGAAAAAACGCTACACATCTATGGAAAATGTCCCCGCTCGCTCCCCAGTCTAAACGACTTTTGATTCTTTATTGAATTTGCTAAATGCCCCATAAAACGAGCCGACGGCCCTGAGGGAAGGAAACAGTTGTGTAGACAAGCGTTCCATTTAGCTGATACGGATTTTCAGCCGTGTCTGGAAGGGAAGTAGGTCAGTACAGTGAATCTCGGTGACACGACTGCCACCGTCCACTCCTTCAGGATTAGACAGCCGTGAGCCGGGAGAGCGGCTCTTTATAAGAGCGTTACTGTGACAGCATGCCAAGTTAGAGACTAATAAATCTCACGTCGTCACCAACAGGACAAGAACATACTTAAAGATGCGGATGTGTTTTCAAGAGCAGCTAAACCGATGCGAAACCAAAAAAAGCGAGGAACATCAAGACTGCACTTAGAGATGCCTGTATATTAGGGCTGGGTAATAAATATCGATTTCTCGATATTAATCGATACTCATTTTTACGAACCGATATCGATTCTTAAATCTCAAGAATCGATTAGTCATCCTGTTTCATTTGAATGAATGGAACATTGTATCGCGGCTGCGCGCATCCAAAAACTCACAATAATCTTTGTCCTTCGTTACTATTGATATGAAACAAAGTCTCAATTTTCAAATTACGTTCATTTTCTTTAGAAATTCAGAAACATAGATAACGTTTTGGCGCTGTGACGTGAGATCGCTCTGGCGCAGCTCAAGAGAAGCAGCAGCGCTGATCTCTCTTCCGGGTTAATAATAGCAGTCACGGCGCCAAATAAACATGAACGAGCATCTGAAAGTGTGTTAAAAGATAGAGTACGACTTATCGAAATCTGTATCATGTCACATTGATTCGCTCAATCAGCGTTTCAACCGTGGAAAGACGTCAGGTAAACAGCTTGTAATCAATGTATCGTCATATTTACCTCAGAAAACCCACATAAACTCGTTAGTCAGCTAGAAAAAATAACTCTAGAGAGGAGCATTTTCCTAAATATATACACTATATTATATATGCATTATAATCTTAATGCTTTTCAATATTTAATGCATATTTGAATAAATCTGGCCACCATTTAAATGTTTATATTTCATATAATCTTCTTATTATAAAAATAAATAAAAGTGTAATTTAAGTGTTTGTATAGCTACAAAACAGCTTATTATTACCTTTATATTAGGCTAATGAAGCCTAGTAGGCTACAACTAGACTCCCATAGTTTACAGCATTAGTTAAGAGATTTGATTTCCTTGTGAAAATTTGCCATTTATTGTAACTGATATCCAAAATAATCAATATTGAATCGGAATCGAATTGCAAGCTTGTGAATCGAAATCGAATCGAATTGTGAAATTTGTGTCAATACCCAGCCCCTACTGTATGTATTTTTAAATCACCTCAAAATATTTTCCTTTACTTATCTTAATGTTGCAAAACTATTTTGAAGTGAATGTCTTGGTCAGTATGTTGAAAGTGATTGAGAACTAGATGAAAGTATCATCAAAGGTTGATATGAGTCATGCAGAATGCACCACAATAACATTGACGTCAATGGCATTTATGCCCCCATTCACTTTCATTATATGGAAACGAGCAGACAAACCACTTTGGAACAGCATAAGATGACACTGGTGAACTATTCCTTTAAAGTAAGAGAACACTGCATAACACACTCAAAGTGTGCAGACATGAATCCAGTGTCCTACCTGAGACGAGTGGCACGGTGTCTCTCTCCCATGACACAACAGTGATGTAGTTCTCCACTGAGGAAGGAATAATGCACTTGAAGACCGCTACGCTGCCTCTCATCGCGGTGTGGTCCGCCACACGGACCGTATAGGGCTCTCGTAAAACTACAGACAAAGAGCTTGTGTCAGTGGTTAAAAAAACACACACTGAATATGTCAAATAATATGTAAAAATCCTTAAATCTCAAATTTTTCTTTCTTCTAGATTAATATGCAGAGGCAATTAGTGTTTTACCAATATGCAAAAAGTTAAACACCAAGGCACTATCTATGGAAGCTGGTTTCCGCCACGGAATGAAAAATAAAGAAGGTAATTGTGACTTTTTATCTCACAATTCTGACTTTTTTTCCTCACAATTGCGAGATATAAAGTCAGAATTGCGTGATATAAGTCACAATTGCATGTTTTAAAATCAGAATTGCGAGAGATAAAGTCAGAATGGAGTGATATAAGACGCAATTGCATGTTTTAAAGTCAGAATTGCGTCATATAAAGTCAGAATTGCATGATATAAAGTCAGAATTTCGAGATATAAACTCGCAATTATGTGTTACAAAGTCAGAATGGAGTGATAAAAGATGCAATTGCATGTTTTAAAGTCAGAATTGCGTGATATAAAGTCAGAATTGCGAGATATAAAGTCAGAATTGCATGATATAAGACGCAATTGCATGTTTTAAAGTCAGAATTGCGTGATATAAAGTCAGAATTGCGAGATATAAAGTCAGAATTGCGAGATATAAAGTCAGAATTGCATGATATAAGACGCAATTGCATGATATAAAGTCAGAATTGCGAGATATAAACTCGCAATTATGTGTTATAAAGTCAGAATGGAGTGATATAAGACGCAATTGCATGTTTTATAGTCAGAATCCATTCAGCCGATTTTCGGATATTTAGAAGAATATCAGCAAACAGGCCGTTTCTGGTCTCATTGACTTCCAAAGTAGGAATGGAAGTCAATGAGACCAGAAACTGTCTGGTTACTGATATTCTTCTAAATATCCGAAAATCGGCTGAATGGATTCAAAAACGGTAAAACTCAACAGTTTAACTCTGAGGGAGTTGTAAAATTAGTCGATTTCCAAAAAAAGTGGAGTATCCCTTTAAACCCACAATACCTTCACGTCTTTTAGTGTCTTTAAAACATTTGCAAATTTGATCTTTAAACACTCACCGGCCTTAATATGAACATCTTGGCTTCTAATTTTCCCTGAAGGATTTTCCGCTGTGCAATAGTAAGTGTTGTCATGGATCACTTTGCTAAAGCTGGACGGAGGAAAGTGGAAGATCTGGAGAGTGCCGTTGGGGTGGACATGGCGGATCCCTGGGACGTTGTAGCTCTCCTCGCCGGTGGCCAGATACCAGCGCAGGGTCGCGGGCGGCACCGCTGCTGCGGGACAGGGAACCAGAGTCCCCGTGGTGCTGGCGAACACTACCTCTTGCAGAGATGCATTGACAAAATACAAGCTGGAATGTAGGTCTTCACTGAGAACTGCAGGAGACAACAGAGGACATGCGGTTAGAGTTAGAGCCAGACCGATATTATCGGCCGATATTAGGCATTTTCCAAACTATCGGTATCGGCAGTTATAATGGCCGATAAATGAATATTTCAAAAATAAAATAAAAACGCACAAAACACGCTTGAACCATGTCACGAGTGTTGGAGTTGTATAGTTTGTCCACCAGAGGGCACTCTACACCGTCCCTGTTGGCAACACTCGTTGAGTTGGTCACGAGACATACATTGCTTGAATAACAATTAAAAGAACATCCCCATCAGTTCTCTTAACTCAAATAAGCATGACAAAATTTGTGACTATCATGTCCAGTTTTGCTGCTGTTAAATAAGCCGAGAGTGAAGCGGAATTAGCTAGTAATAGTTACGTTACGTTGTTACAGTGTAGCTGACTGTCCTTTTAACTTTTGACAATGTGACTGAAGTATTTCTTTAATAGCGCGTGACACTTATAGCAATGAGACGTATCGTCTCTCCTTGGCCTGTTATATTGAAAATGTATGTTTTACAATTTGCAGTATGACGTTATCCATTGCTAAATTATGGCTCATCATAGACTAGCTAACCATAAAGCTAGCTAACCTGACTCCGCCAGATGGATTTGCTCCGCATATCCATCTGGAAACCTTCCGTTGAAGTAATTTTGGTAAGGGGCGAAAATACTGGTTAGCTGATTGGCCTATGTTGGTGATAGACGGGCCAAATCAACCAATCAGATCAACGAAGCATATGACGTACCGTAACTCTTGCCGAAACCAGTCGGGAGAAGAGCAAAAACATTCTTCTTTCAGTGAAGAAATACTCTGTAATTCCGATAAAACTTGCTCGATAGCCACGCTGATGCTAGTTTCATCCGCTGAAGCCGTCATGTTCTTTAGACTGAACTGTCGCGCTTCTCGTTGCGTCACACCTCAACCCGCCTCAAAGCCAACGCTGATTGGACGTTCGTTTGGTGAACTGCTCCCAAATTTTCTTTAACGGAGAGTGTCCAGACCGATCTGCGAGTGAAACCTTGAAAGCTCGCGAGATCAGGATGGTCTCGCGAGGCTAAAAGCTAGCTAATGCCGCTATCATCAGTCGGTTCTGTTGTGACAAAACTCATAAATAACTAAAAATAACTAATGTTAGGGAAATCTGTTAATGTTTTGTTGCGCATTTCTGGAATAAAAATAAATAAATAAAAAAAATCAGGCGATATATCGGAATACCGGATTTTAAAACCAAAAAATTTTTGTATCGCTTTCGGCCTTCAAAATCCTTTATCGGTCGGGCTCTAGTTAGAGTTAATCCGAACTCTCTGTGTTTGAAAGTACTAACAGCTTGTTAGTCACAGCTGGTCTTCACATCTCCAGGGATGCATTACTTTAACAGCTCATACATATATTAAAACAGTTAGTCTTGGCACTTTTTAGTCACTACGGACCATTAGATGCGAGATTCAGAGTCATGCTTGCATAGAGAAAAACCTCTCCGATTTGGAGCTCAAATACACAGACTGTGCTGTTTCAGGGACCTGACCAAGTCTTTTCATTTTTGGGTGAACTATCCCTTTAAATCTTAGTACCGGAGCTAAATACCAGCTTAGTGAGCAATTTCTCCACTGGTGCTTTTATTAAAAGAGGAAGATTTCATTTAGAGAATGAGTGCCGAACCTTGTTTTAATGAAACCATATGCTTTTTCATATGTTTTAACACACTCATTTATTATAGTTTAATGGCCATTACTTTACAGCAACACAGTCGTGCCAATAAAGCCCTAATGGATTTGAATTGATTTGTTCACATATAACTTATTCTTGTATAACAGATGGACATAGTGGGAACAAAACCCAATTTGAGTGCCCTGGAGTATTTTATGGATAATGGAGGTCAGTTTAAGGCCATGGAAAAGCTACTATTGTCCAAAAGCACATACAAATAAAATGTATACCCGTACTAGTTGAAAAACACAGATGAATGGAATAGTGGAATCGGCAAACAAACACAAACAAACAAACAAAAAAACATTAAAAAGCATATTTCTTATCTATTTGACTTTAGTTGTGGTCAAAAATCCACTTGCTTGAAAAACAGGTTCAACAAGAAGAGAGACATATCAAGCTTAACATTTCATACTTATTATCTATATTGCTGTCACAGTCGTTTATCTGTTCTGTTGTTTTGGTTGTGTACTGTGTGTGTGTGTGTTCCTGCCTGTCTTGTACCTGAGTTTGGAATTAATGTAAGTCAAGTGTACTGAATTTGGAAATTCGACTTCTTGCTCTTCCTCTGCACACACACCCGTGACAATTGCGCTAATATGGTTCTCTTTTTTCAGAATTTAACACAAAAGCCTCAACACATTTATAATCCAACACTGTGTACTTTCTCTTTGTACACAAAACATTAAAACCCTCCTCAGGTCTATTGATAATCCAGAGCAAAGCACCCGTGGAAGATCAAACCAACTTTAGATCTTAAGAACAATCATTAAATATTAAAAGACTTTGTCAATACTGAGAATCTACAGATGCGTGGCAGCATTTTAACACATATTATATGCACTGCCACTGTATACAATTTTATAAAACTATATAATGAACAAACAAACATAATAAAAAGTCAATCAGGTGAAACATTTACATTATTTGACTTATGTGTCATACTTATAAATAAATGTTACATTCTAGGCCTATTTTTGATATATCTATATTTATTATAAACCTTTCTGTATATATTTTTTCTCAGAATATGCTGCTATGGCAAAATATCTTCACTTTAAGAAGCCATTAGACGCTAAATAAAGACAGCATCTGTTCTCCAGACATGATTGATCTGATTTAGCACATCAGGATTCGAGCACTGATGGACTCTTCATCCTTAAAAATCTGCAAGCTCAGCGTCTGTCAGTCTGATTCATATTCAGATAGTAAAAGCCAGCACACGCTTCGCGACGCAGTCACAATCGTTCTGCTCTCTATTCTCTAGAAGATAGAAACGGCCAGACACGACTCTTCAAATATGAATTGAATGAATTTATAATTAATCTGGCTTTTTTAGAAAGTGCTTCAGGCCGTTTGATTAACAGCGATTCTTATCAGCCTGAAACACGGACACGCGCTTTCTTTGTCACTGCTTGTTTCTGTCTGTCAGAGCCGATCATTGTGAACCCGCTGACTGTCCCGTTGAAAACACGAAAAGCTGAATGAAAGATTAAAAGGTAACCGTAAGCAACGGGACGGACCGGTTTTAGTCTCGGCATTTGTCCTCCGACTGCAACTGCTAACGTTAGCGATGTCACCGGAAAAAAAGTTTACCCTACTTTTGGTCTCGGTGGCCATTTTTGTGAAATATAGGCCTATCGCATCGCTTCCGGTTCAGGTCTTTTGTATGTATAGACATATACACTAGACCTCACCTTGGGGTTCTAAGCATGCGTCAAAACCACCGCCATCTTGGAACAGGGGTCTAAGTAGCTAGGTAACGCTGCTATCTCTGCCTTTACTTCGAATTTATTGATGGTGGCGGACTTTTGTGCGGTGTATGATGTTCATGTATGAAATCTGAACTAGGAAGAATGTTTTTAAAAAAAAAAATTAAAAAAAATTCTTTCTGGAATCAATGATAAATACATGTCTGACCGTTGGAACAAACCAAAAAAACAAGAAAAATCGCATTCATGATGATTTACGGTGATTTTATCTCCGTTAGACCTGTGTCTACTACATTGACGCTGATGCATTAAAGTGGAGGGGCTCCCCTGTTTCAAGATGGCGGCTCTATTGACGCATTCGTTCCAATGAACTGCCGTAGCCAAGGTGACATCTAGTGTATATGTCTATGTTTTGTATGTGCTTCATGATTTATTTATTTTTTTGCGGTTTTACTCAAGATAACTTAAAAGGAGCGAGCAAAGATTAGCATAACCAATGTCCCTCACATGTGCAGATTGATATTTAAACGTTTTATAATTTTTCTTCTTCACAGTAACGTTTAGATATTTAAATGGAATAAAACGCCAATAACAAAGTGAACTAGATAGGTTAGCTGATTACCTTAAAAATCCATATATAGTAGTCAGTTTTTACGGCCGTTAACACTTTCTCTGACAAGCGGATGCGATGAGAACCGTTTTCCGGTTTGGTCACGTGACGCTCGGCGTAATTTCAGGTGATTTAGCAAAAACCTATTCAAAAAACCCATAGACTTCAGGACGAGGTAGGGACATTGTTTTGGAAAGTACCCCACAGTTTGTTTTACATTTTAAGAAATATGTTTTCTATTTTATGTTATGTGTGTATCCGGTTCCTTAATTGTTCGTTTAGTGATCCCTAATTTAATATTAATTAGTTAATAATAAAAGACAAATTGTAACTTGGCAAAAGATTAAGCTTGCACTTTTATGGTTTGTAATATTTTTTTTTTCATTTATCTAAGAATTCACATTTACAACTTGAAAATAATGTTGTGAAAGGTAAAAAAAAAAAAAAAAACCCCGCAGGACGAGGGAACCGGGAGTGACTAACTCACTAGCGCGTTTTGGCCTACAAAGTGACGTCATAACTTCGGAGTTTTGAAAAAAAAAAGTAATTTTAAGATCAGATTAAAAGAAAAACAATTTCAGATTTTTTAGTTGCTAAAGAAGAGAAGAAAACAAAAGCAATGAGTTGTATAAGAGTGTGACAGGTCTCACTGTAATGAGGAGCAGAATGACAGTAGCATTTAGGATGAGCAGAAATATGGGTTTGTCTTTTGAAAACACATTAACATTTGACCACTGATAGTGTGTAAGCAGCCGTCACGAGACTCTTTTCAAAACTAGACAGGCGATTTATTTAAGTGATGTGATGTGCGATCAATATTTACCCTGCAAACCGCATGGGCGCCTCTGGCATTAACCCTTACAACCCTGTTCAGGACAGACGAAAAGTTCTAACTGTACCCTACACTAATGCAATAACTTTGCCTCGTTGAAATATTTTTGTCATAAACAGTCATAAACTGCTTTCATAAGTTAAATAGCCCCAACCCATTCCAAAACTAGGCCTACGTGATTTTAATATTTCAATCATGAATTGAGCACATATATAATTCTCAAAAATAAACAAATGTCCAATGGTACTACCATTGTGCCAAGTTCACAAATTTACACCCTGAATAACCCGGTGCTAAATCTGCAAATTGGATCAAATCCACTGTATGTTTCAATAATTTGAGTATTTTTATGATGTAAAATTCAGAAAAAAACATGGAATCTTTAAAAAAAATAGAACATGGATAGTTTTTAGATGATTTAAATATATTCATTATTAATTCATTAAAAATAAACAGGTTTTAAAGGACATTGATTTTCATGATCAATTGCTTGTGCAATAATAAACAAACATTATGATGAATGTCTTCAAACAATATCAGTATCTCTCTGCGGATGAAGTCTTGGCCCTGGTGTGTGTGTTTGGGTCACAGCGAATTGTGTGCTGATATCAGGAGGGGTGTTTCCTCCCCGTCACGGGCTCGTCAAGGCTCGAGGTAATTAAGGCCGGGGCGCGCGGGAAGCCCGAGAGTGCAGCGGGAGCGCGCATCAGCAGCCGGGATAGTCAGAACTCCTGTCCGTGCCCCGGGGCGACGGCGGGCCTGGCATCGGGAGCTGTAGCAGAGCACCGCAATTTAACCAGTGAGTAATTTGCTCTGGTGAATATTAAGCACAGCCCAGGCGTGTCTGAGTTAATGGACCCCCGCTCTCTGCCAATACGTAAAGCCGAAGAAATCCCCAGATGCCGAGAAAGGGTTAGAGCAGCACAAGTCCCACAGGAAAAGTCAAGTTTCTGTGTGAGTGTGTTTTTTTTTTCATCTCTTAAGTGAGATGATTTGAATATCATCTGAATAATGTCAGAGCAAACGTTCGTTTAGAGCCTCCCTGGTGCTGAGAACGAGATCAAACGGCCTCCGCGGATCTACATCAATTACGGCCGCCGCTGATGTCTGAATCTCGAGGACGACACGAGCTCAACACACACCCGCGCAATACAGCAACCCACTGAGATATGCATGTCTACTTATTTAAGCAACAAATCGAATTATTTACTTGACTGAGAAATATAAACTGAAAAATATTCAAATATTTCAGCCTTTATACTTAAAAATGTACCATTTAATGTTTCTTTGAAATTATTTGTAAAAATGCACTTGTCCTTTCAAATCAACTCTAAAGTAAAGTAAAACAAAATGTTGAGAATCTTCTGCACCTCAACTCGATTCTTGACGTTACGATTGGATTAAAATCATCTATAATTTGTATGGAAAATGAAAATGTTTGTATAGTATGTTGTCATTGTTATCACACAATATGTAATTGTCCTCACTTGAAGTTATGTGTAAGAGGACCACAATGGAAATAAGTCCTGGACTTTATTGTGTTTTAATCCTCGATTATATTTTGATGCCTTTTGTTTTTATGTTTTAAGGCTTTCTTGGTATAATTAAATAAAAAAAACAAAACAAAAAAAATATGTTCTTGATTTTTAATCAAATTTCAATTCGATATATGGATAGCTTTTATTTTAGTTCACTGTTTTGTGTTACTTTTCCTATTTGACTGCGGTCTTGAAAAAAATGCACTGAATTAAATGTGGTCAAAGTCAACCCAATATTATAAAAGAAATGCAATCTTCCGTAATAAAGAATTTTCATTTCATTTTTGTCATAAAAAAGGGGAACAAAGAGGCAAATACAAACAATAGGGGGAATAAAATTAATAAGATTAAAGTTTATCAGGTACAGTAGCCTACGTAACATGTAGGCTTGTTGGAAAATTTGAATGCTCAAATGTAAAAATAAGACACTAAATGATTCACATTAAAGAGACAATAGTGATACAATACAATAGTGAATAGCAGTGAGTGATTTTTTTTAAATGAAGGCCCTGTCTAAACAAGCACGCTCGCGGGTGAAAACGTAAAAATATTTTATCGGATGTGTCTTTTGTTTTTGGGGGGCTTGAAAATGCACAAAAGTGTGAAACGCACACAGAGTGGAAATCTTAAAAACGCTCCACCGTCTCGTTCCCGTGTAAACAGTAAAAACGCAAGAGTCTGCTAGACAGTGAAGGTTGTACGCAGGCGCGCGGACTTGGCGTTGTTGTGTGGCAGTGCTTCACATCGCCACCTAGCCGCCTGGAGTGCATACTACATCGAATTTCACACACTTCTGCGTCACCAAATGCACGCAGATTTCCCACCCATAACGCTCGTCTAAACGCAGAATAAAAAGTGATAACGCAACGCCACTTTTGCTTTTTCTCTTCAGATCGTTTCCGTGTAAACATAGCCTAAAATGAACGAAACAGACGGAAAGAGTTCATGAGGCTGCTGTCCCTTTAAGAATGAATGCGAGGATCTAAAAGACTGTTACACATCTGTTTAGTTTACATTCAGACTGTGTTTACATGAAAACTTCACACAGTGTGCAGTGTGTGTGTGTGTGTTTGAGTGAGTGTGATAACTGTAATTAATAACACACTCATGTGCCAAAAAACTGTTAGTACAGCCAAGTTAAAGAGGCGTAACACTTTAGAAAATAGATTTTTGACATTTGTGAATCGGTAGACGATAGAATCATGATTCATTCATATGTGAAATGATTTATCCTTCTACTGTATAGTCAATCTGCATTTAATATATAGTCTTTCTCTTCAGGCAAAAACACTGATGACTCTCGTAGATTTGTGTTCAATCAAATGATCTCTATAATGTCCCTCCCCTAATACACATGCAGCTGACTAGAAAGTAATTATGATTTTGGTAAAGCCTATTGGCTCGTTATTTATAATTCGCGGCATCACCCAAAATCCAAAAATGGCAGCCAATGCAATGTCAGCAAATCTGACCAAGAGCCTTTCCCAATCGCTAAAAGGTTGTAGGGCTTCCTCTGAATAATTAGTAGTTTATAGAGTAAGGACAGCTATTCCCTTGTGTTTATCACACACACACACTCACACTGTCTTTATCGGTCAGATTCGTTCCCCATGGGAGCATCAAAGGTGAAAAAGCAAAAAAAACAAAGATCCACAGTTCCCTCTCTACAGATCATAGCAGATTTTGGACAAGCAAAATAAATTAAGCCCAAGAAAAAAATCTGAATTATGATAGACAAAAATATTGATTTTGCAAAATCAGATGCTGCATTGTCAATTTTTTGTCGTTTTTCAATTGACTAAATATATCATGAAAATATATAAAAAAGTTTTATTTAAACAAAATGAGTATATTAGGGCTGTGCAAAAATTAATTGCGATTAATCGCATCCAAAATAAAAGTCTGTGTTTACATAATATATTTGTGTGTGCTGTATATAATTATTTTTGTATATAAATACCTATGCAAGCATGTATATATTTAAGAATTATTTGCGCTTAAATTCTCTGTGTGTGCATATATATATATATATATATATATATATATATATATATATAGAAATAATCTATTTTATATAAATATTTTATATATAACATATTTTCTTAAATATATACATGCATGTGTGTGTATTTATATATACAAAATAATTATATACAGCACACACAAATATATTATGTAAACATAGACTTTTATTTTGGATGCAATTAATCGCAGTTAACTTTTGCACAGCCCTAGAGTATATATGTTAGGGTGACCATATTTTGAATAACCAGGACACTCGGCCCGCAAACACTCAAATAATACTCGTAGTTTACTCAAAGATGCCTTATTAATGTCAATACATGTAAAGTAGGCTGTGCCTCCTCTGTATGGATAGAAAATTGTTATATTACAATACACAAATTCAGATTTCTCAGAGGTTCCTCAACATGTTTTACAGGTTTCAAAAATATGAATCAAATAATGTCTCTTCTGTTTTAGAAAAATAAATATGTAAATAATCAAAAACTACAAAACGAACAAAACTAGCTCTCACAAACTTACAAAAATGAACTAACAAAATATATTTATATCTTTAGTTTTCTTCCTCTTTATCCTGTTTTTCTTCCTCATCTCCTTATTTGCCCATCTATATCTTCCCAGCAGTTTTTTGAAAACCATGCAGGACATTTTCATCACTTTATAAAAACAGACAGGACTGCTGGTCACCCTAGATATATGTAAACTGAATACTATGATAATTACACACATACATGAGCAAATACTGTCCATCTGGCTCTTAAGATATTGATATCAATCTTCGTTGGGCACTAGTCTGTATATTTTGGTGATCAGCGCTTCGCGTACAGTATCCGATGTCTCAGTTTCTCAGGTCAGCTCCTCTCCTCTCTGAAAGCTCGCGCACTGACGCAGCCAAGCAGATGTAAATGTATTCAAAGCATTTAGTGCTCAGGATTAATCGAATTATAATTTAATCATCTGATCAAACAGCAATTAGCATAATCACTTCTGGGGACGGGCCGATAGAGAACGCGGTGGAAACAGAACAGACCCGAGGCGAGACGTTTGCTGGATCTCTGTTAATGTTACACATTTCTGGGTGTTGAAATTCTGCCCATTATCCCCCCCCATCTGCTTTACATGGACACACTCCGTGGTCAAACACACTGTGTTAACTCATGGACCAAAATCAAGGATGTAACCACACATGCAGAGGAGCAGATTTAACCCGTTCTCCACTGTCAAATCAAACACACTCTCAGAAAAAAAGGTACAAAAGCTGTCACTGTGGCGGTACCTTTTCAAAAGGTACACTTTTGTACCCAAAGGTTGGGTATTGGTACCTTAGTGGTACATATTAGCACCTAAAATGTACATATTAGCACCTAAAATGTATATATTAGCACCTAAAATGTACATATTAGCAACTAAAATGTATACATTAGCACCTAAAATGTACATATAAGAACCTAAAATGTACATATTAGCACCTAAAATGTATACATTAGCACCTAAATTGTACATATAAGGACCTAAAATGTACATATTAAGACCTATAATGGACATATTATCTCCCGAAATGTACATATTAACACTTAAAATGTACATATTAGCACCTAAAATGTACATATGGCCTAAAATGGACATATTAGCTCCCGAAATGTACATATTAACACTTAAAATGTACATATTAGCACCTAAAATGTACATATTAGGACCTAAAATGGACATATTAGCTCCCGAAAAGTACATATTAACACTTCAAATGTACATATTAGCACCTAAAATGTACATATTAGCACCTAAAATGGACAAAAGTTTACCTTTCGAAAAGGTACAGCCCCAGTGACAGCTTTTGTACCTTTTTTTTCGAGATTGCATCACTCCTTTTCACCTTTTAATAGATCAAGGCTCAGCAAAAACAGCCTCTCCAACTCTTTTCTTTCTCAATAACAGACTCTGTCTGGTCTGATATGCAGGGGATGGAGCGACCGTGTGGTGTGTGTGCTGAAGTCATCAAGCTTCTTAACTAAAAACACACGCCTGAAAGTCCTCATCAGTGTAAAACACCAAGTGCTTTTTCTGCCAAGTCATCAAAGCAAGAAATAAATACACATTACGTCGGCCAGCGCAGGCCGTCTGTCAGGCATATTTCCTGCTGATGGAGAATATGAACACTGATCAGCCTTACTTCTCGCTAAACTCATCATTAAAATCTCATTATGCCAAACCACTCCTGGAATTACTGATATACTGGAGAAAGAGTCTGTGTGTGTGTGTGTCCTACACTCGCTCCACATGTTTATGTTTATTTCTAATACACATTGTGCTTTACTACTGGCACACCTTTAACCTTCCCAGGTAATTCATTTATAACTTTTACAATATTAAAAAGCTCAAATATGGTCTCTGTATATATGAAACATCTGATTGTCGCTTTTAACTGCTATGCTTTTCTTTCTTTTTTCTTTTTTTCACAAATAAAACAAAGAAAGTCGGTGTATGTTTTACACTGTAAAAATGAATATGCTATATCTAATCAATAAAATTGTGGCAATAGATTACAAGCAATATTATTTATTAAATTGAACAAATTAGAATTGAGTATTAGTTAATCAAATGAATATTCTAATTAATTCTAATTTGTACAATTTAATTAATATTATTGCTTGTAATATGTTGCCACAATTTTATTGATTAGATAAAGCATATTATTTTTTTCAGTGTAAAAGAAAATTATATCAGTCATTCAACTCCATAATTTTTTTTTACTATCCATTTGCAATTATTTGAGTGAAAACGGTTTTAAATTAACTATATTTTGGGGGCAGAATCGTCCCTAATAAGTAAGAAAAATCATAAAATAAATATTAATAATTAAAGTAAATTATGTTCTTTTTAAAAAAAAAAATCAAAAAATAACAAAAGTATGTCTAATAAAAATCGTATATTTGTTATATCTGTAAAAACAGATCATAAATAAAGTAAATCTCGGTTAGTTTTTGTTTTAATTTAAAAAAAAAGCAAAAACAAACAAAACAAAACATAATGATGAAAATGAAAACACTTTAAAATAGCCTGTAAACTAGGGCTGTCAAACGATTAATCGCATCCAAAATAAAAGCTTGTGTTTACATAATATATGTGGGTGCACTGTGCATAATTATTTTACATATATAAATAGACACACATGCTTGTATATATTTAAGAAATATTTTCAAGTATATACTGTGCATAGATTGATATACAATTTATTTTATATATAAATAATATTTTTTTCTTAAATATATACATGCATGTGTTTATATACAAAATTATATACCCACATGTATTATGTAAACACAAACTTTTATTTTGGATGCGATTAATCGCGATTAATTGTTTGACAGCGCTAATATAAACATAATAATATTAAAACAACGAGGATATGTTTGCTTTACTTCACGTTCTATGCGCGTTCAGGAACAATGACTATGGAACGAGGAACAAAACAATGAAGAATGTAGAACAAAATGAGTTTGCTTTGCTTTGAGGACTGTAACTATAGGCCTTGGTCTCTCTCCTCGTGCACATCAGTGCAGCTGCAGTCTTAAAAACCCAGGCGTACCGTTGAGCCAAACAGAGATGGATATGCCCACACACTTTGGTCTGTTTGATCTGGACTCGGCTAAAAGCTCTCTTAAAACCATCTCGTGGAAAGCGACAGCTGATTGGGCACTTTGCTCTCCGCCGCGCTGTTTACTCGTGTCCATTTGAGTGTGTGTGTCAGAGTTGGCCCCTAGCATCGGTTTACAAAAACAACATCGCACCTACTTTGGGCTCCGTCTGTGCGAGGACGCTCGTGTTGTTCCAATTACATCCGTGTGTTAATACGCACGCGCTCTCGAGAGCTCTTCACCAACACAAGAGCCATTGAAAACAACTCGGCATGATTTTACATGCTAAAACATTTGTTGTTCAATTTCAATTCGAGAAAGCTGAGCTTGGAAAAAGCAGTGCCAATGTATTGTATGAGAATTGTATTGAAAAGGTTCTATATAGAACCTCAAATGCACTCCATATAGAACTATTCGGTTTCCTGAATAGAATCGAACCCATGACCTTGGCGTTGCAAGCGCCAGCGCTCTACAGGAAAGTAGCTGGTCATCAATGAGTAGATCTGGTGTGAGTGAGTGGAGGCGGGGCTAATTTGCATATTCATAGAACCACATATACTAAATGAGGCAAGGGTGTAGAGTTACATTCAAGCTACTTTAAAGGGATACTCCACTTTTTTGGAAATATTTTACAACTCCCTCAGAGTTTTACCATTTTCGAATCCTCTATTTAGAAGAATATCAGTAACGAGACAGTTTCTGGTCTCATTGACTTCCATAGTAGGAAAAAAAATATACTTAGTCAATGAGACCAGAAACTGTCTATATACTGATATTCTTCTAAATATCAGAAAATCGTCTGAATTGATTGGAAAACGGTAAAACCCAACTATTTAACTCTAAGGGAGTGGCAAAATGAGCCTATTTCCAAAAAAAGTGGAGTATCCCTTTGAGGCAAGGAAAAACATTTAAATATGTCATTTTGGTGATCAAAGATAAAAAATAATGGACTACAGGAACACATTTCTGCTTATGTAATGGAGGCTGTGCAGTATACTCTTACACTCTAAAAAATGCTTTGTTGTTTTAACCCAATTTTGGGTAAAATATGGACAAACCCAGCCATTGGGTTACATTTTTAAATGACATTTTTGACCCAATGTGCTGGGTTTGTCCATATTTTACCCAAAATTGGGTTACAACAACCCAGCATTTTTTAGAGTGTAGAAGAAAAGGTTCTATATAGAACCTTAAAAGGTTCTATCAGTGCTACATATTTGGAACCCCTAAAAGGATACACTCTTTAAAAAAGGGTTCCTCTGGGTTCTATATAGAACCCTGGGATTCCATACTTGGCCAATAGAACCTTTTACCAAAAAAAATAGTTCTATATAGAACCATTTTGAAGCGGGTTTTCTTCTAAGAGTGATAGCTAAACCTCACACGGAGCGGTAGAACCTTAGGGGTTACATTGGTGCCGTGACCCGGATAGGACCGAATGTAACGTAGGGCCAGCTTGTGTGTAAACCTCACTCCCTTGGTCTCAAGAGCCACACTAGCGACAGACGCTGCGGTCTTTAGAGTCCTTGGTTGAGAGCGGTTGCACTTATAGAGAACCTTTTCTGCATTAAAGTCTCTTTAAAATGGGTTCTATATGAAAACCCAATGAACCTGCCTTTCTAAGAGTATACAAGCTGCACTGAAATTTCAACGAGACCAGTGAATTAATTAATCTTTCCAGATTAACATCTCAAACGTCATCGCGGAAACACTTCCGGGGTCACCTGTGCAGGAAGCTCCAAGGCCACTGCGCCAACACACACACACACACACACACACCATACACCAGGGGTTTCCATAGAGACCAGTGGAGAACTGGGCTGTGAGCTTAACCAAATCATGAAAGGCTCATTTTGTATGGCTTCTTTCTCTCTCTCTCTCCCCCACACACTCGCAAGAAAAATGCTACACTGGCCAGAGAGCGAGAGAGAGAGAGAGAGAGAGAGCTCACTGCACTGCATCAGAACGCTGATCAATGGAGCCTCAGAGACCCACATACACCACTAGAAAGCACTGGCACAAATGGGACCATATTGATTCAAAGCGAAACACTTAAAATGCTTTTTAGAAATGCTCATTTGAACACAGTTCAGTAGACATGCACCACTCAATTGGCCCTAAACAAAATCCCTCTGAAATGATAATCAATTTCATTGATACACCATTAATTGAGGTTAAACGATTGTGTCTTCATCACACGCAGCCCTGCAGAAAACGGATGAAAAATCTTTCGACATACTGAAAATTAGACTTGTGATTCAATAAAATGTGGCCTCATGGCATTCAACAACACCCTTTATGCTAAAATATCGCGGTGTACGCTTTGTCTCTGTGTGTGTGTGCGCATCCTATCAAAATGCATCTCCTGTTCTTGCTATCACCGGTCAGTTGATGTGGAGTGGCCTGGGTCTGATATTAACGCTTCACAGTGTTACTCTGTTAAAACCACCTAAATGGCCCCATTTTCTCCTTGCTTCCTCCCCCAGTCCTCATAACCCCACTCTATCTCTCTCTCTCTCTTCCTCCACAAACACACCCATCCTGATTTAGCCCAGCAACCAGCACCCACTCACTGTCTCTCCATTTTAAAGCCATCAACACTTGCCTCCTGTCGAGCATCTGCGGTAGAATTGGTTTTATTTAGAGGTCGATATGATTCGGACACACGTTATTATTTTTTTTGAATAAATGTTTTGTGAAAAGGTCATTCCGTAAAGTGCCAATTGAGTGACAGCGAGTTATTTTTTTATTCAACGCTTCAGTGCTGCTTCTTGAAACATGGCGGCTGTGTCACTATGCCACGATATAGCAAAACATTTTTTTATTCTTTTTTTCTTTTTATTAGATGCTTTTATTGGCGCTTTTTAAACCAACAAAAACTGCGTAATCACTTTAATTTCCTAAATTCTGTGTGTTTTTTTAAAACTATACCAGCACATCCGTTTTTCGCTTAAAATGAAATATTATATGTAAAATGCTATATGTGAAATATAATAAGGTAGCTAGGAAAAACAAAACAAAAATCTGTCACATCAAATCAGGTTTGGTTCTAAAACGATTCATATTTTTTGTCATTCTTGATGCAGGGTATTTGCATAATCACGATTGCTTGTTTTTTTTTTTTTTGTATTATAAGCTGTTAAATGTAATAAAGTGACTAGACGATTTAAATGTCTATTTAGGTGTCTGCTGCTGCACTGGTTTCACCTGAATTACTTGCTCAAATTAATTTGCGATATTTAAAACTAATTTAGGGAGGGAAATTTGCATGCATGATATTTATGACACAAGTTATGACATTAGCACTAAAATTATATTTGTAAACATTAAAAACGATATACAAATGGTGTTGTGAATTAACGAGAGGATAAATCGACTAGACCAGGATGCATCATAAATTACAGACTGCATTAAAAAAAAAAAAAAGAAAAACACTACTCACCATTCAAAATGCACTGGAAAAAGATGATGGCCAATATCCACATGCCCCGCTCCTTTCAATCTCCAAACTAAGATTTGTCTTTGCCCACTGCACACTTTTCCTCCAAAATCCTCCCCCGTTGCGCAGGAATATGAATATCTGTAATTAGTAGTTCCAGTGGAAAGGGTGCATCTGAAGCGGAGCTCGCGCTCGCTGATTGTCTCCGAGCCGGGATCCAGCTGTGGCTCGCGCGAGATGGTGCACGCGGGCAGGTGCGATGCTGAGTCAGAGCGCGCGCTTACTGAGAGGGCACTGCGCACAGGTGTAGTCTCGTGCGAGGGAGAAAACAGCGGGAAAGTAAATCCACTCAATTATTAATGATTACAAATCATAGCGGAAAAGTTAACAGAAAAGAAATAAAAAAAGAACGAAAAAGAAACTAAAAAGAAAAAAAGCTCTGAGCGCGACGTGAGTCCAGCGCGTGACGGGATCGAGACGATGGCTGTTAGCTGAACTCAGAGCAACATCCCTCTTCTTCACCACCTCGCACCGTCCAGCAGTCAGCAAGCACGCGCATCTTCCCCTGCTGCACTGATCACTCCAGAGCTCAGCATCAGCACCAGAGCATCACACAACAGCACACAACTCCCCCTCTCTCGCGCTCTCTCTCTCTCTCTCTCTCTTCTGCAGCCTTAAAGGTGCAGGGGTGCTGCTCTTAAAGAGAGAGTCCAAACACACCGAAAGCAACCCTAAGAAATCACGTGATCATTAGGTATCATCACTCACTAATTAGTCAATAAAGTGAGATTCATTTTTATTCTTAAGCTATTTAGTTATTCAATATATATACAAACCATATGATGACAATGTGTGTGTGTGACAAGTAAAAAAAGTCTCCATATTGAAGAAAAAAGCCTCATTAAACGGAAGCCATCTTAAAAATATATAATACATAAAATGTTTTGTTAAAATTAATATTCATGAACTAATGATAAAGTATAATGAATGTTCCATTAGTTTAGTTACACCACTGAAAACAATAACACTCATTTGTTAACACTAGTGAATGCATTAACTAGCACAAACTAAAACGAGCAATATATTCTTACAGCATGTATTAGTATCATCATACTAATAAATGGAAGATGTCTTCCTTTTACTAATTCTGACATATTTACGTGTATTGTCATCATGAATATGCATAGTCCCTGTCAAATAAACGAATAAATAAATTAATTAACCATAATGTTAGTTCAGAAAAATGTTCATGTTCACAGTAACTAGCGTTAACAAATACAACATTTGATTTTTAAAATGTATTAGTAAATGTTGAGATTCTTGAGTTTTAATTAGTATATTTGTAAAAATAAGCAGCGTGGAATGAAGGTAACAGTACATCACAGTCGTATATATGTGACAACTTCCAAATGATCTTAATTGGAGGACATGAATTCATGCCATTTAATGCGGTTTACGTGGGGGACCCCTGAGGGCGTGCGAGTTTGGGGTTTTCATCCCTTAAGCCGGCTCCATTAATTGACCTTGACAAATCAGAGCATTTGCCTCGTGCGCAGTGAGGCGTTGGTGCGACTCATGAAAAACATTAACCTTTAATTAGCCTATTCTGTCTAATAATAACACAATAAACGTTTGTATATATTATTAAAAATGAAGAAATAATTGATGTGGTATCTATTATTATTATTATAACCTACAATTACAATTAATGACAATTAATAATAATATTATTTAGCTAACACTTTTTTTAGTGGCCTTGTTACACATTACATGTAGTAACTACAGTAATGACAATAAATTATGAATAATTATGCACCCTAACTCTAACACTATAGAGACAATGTGTATTTTTTTAAGCAATTTATTATTTAAAATCACTATTTTTATTCATTAATATGTCCTCAATGGTGTACAAATACCTCTGCCAATTATCTGTTATCCTTGTAAAGAAAGAATTTATTATCTTTATGTACATGGGGCGGGTCGATCCACGGAGGCTTCCATGTCGTTCCGCCATCTTGAAAAACTATAATAGCGCAGAGGGACAAAAAGTACGAGGCCAACGCGTTTCCACCATGCGCTTTCGTCCAGAGTCGGCGTGATGCGGAGGAGCGGAGCGGCGAGAGGCGCTTCATGGCCCGGCACGTTTAAAATCCTCGTCGCCAGAAAAGTCCAAAATAGATCGTAAAAGGAAACGTGACGGGAGATTACAAAACACACGAGTTAATGTCGGGATCGCTTTCTCCCGGCGGATAGAGCTAATGCAGGAGAAAGAGATCAGAAGTCCTGCTTTGAAAAAAAAGAAGCAAAAAAAAAAATTTAAATAAAACAAAATTGAATGAAAAAAAATTATTATACATAATATTAAATTAATTTTTATTTTAATCTTTTTAATTATTTTTTATTTATTTATTTATTTTTATTTATATTAAATTAAATAAATAATTTTCCATATATTATATTTTAAAAAAATACATAATATATGGAACTATATGGCCAAATTGGTATAAGAAGGCAACTGGGTCAGAGTATCTGTGAAACGACGGGGCTTGTGGGTTTCTCCCGGTCAGCAGTGCTGAGAATAAACCAACAGTGTCCAACAGGAGGAACGAACCACAGACCGGCGACGGGGTGTTGGGCGCCCGAGGCTCATGGACATGTGAGGGCAACCAAGGTTATCCCGCCTGGTCTGAGCCAACAGAAGGTGTACTGTGTACGGTGTACATTTTAGGACATCCTCAGACCTCAGACATATGAAGACAAGGCATCATGCCTCAGACTAAAAGGCTTCAGTTATTGGACAAAACGGCATCGCGCCTCAGACTGAAAAGCTTCAGGTCTCAGGAAAAACAATGTCAGGTGTCAGGTCTCGTACAATTAGGCATCAGACAAAACAGCCTCAGACAAAAAGGCATCAGGCAAAACAGCCTCAGACTAAAAAGCATCAGGCAAAACAGCCTCAGACAAAAAGGCATCAGGCAAAACAGCCTCAGACAAAAAGGCATCAGGCAAAACAGCCTCGGACTAAAAGGCATCAGACTTAAAGGCATCAGGCGAAACGGACTCAGATGGAGTTTGGAGGTTCGCATTGCCCCGCCCCTTGTGACGTCACGTGTACACGCGGTTCATAGCTCGAAAGAACCAAAGAACGCTTTACTTTACAATAGTTTGAACATATTATGTCATCTAACATTTTAAACGTGCAAATTAAACTCGCGAAATGCATGTTCTCTTCTGCATACAACGTAATAAGTGTAACATTTAATTAGAGCATATATATATATATATATATATATATATATATATATATATATATATATATATATCACTAAAATTTTTTCTAATGTTGTAAAGTGTAATGTATTCCTGTGATTAAAGCTAAATTTTCAGCATACTCCAGTGTCACATGATGATCCTTCAGAAATACTATAATATGATTTAATGCTCAAGAAACATTCATTATTATTATCAATGTTGAAAACAGCTTACAGTGTACAATTTTTTTTCCAAAATCTTCGATGAATAGAAAGTTAAAAAGAACAGCATTTATTTAAAATAAATTATTTTTTAACATTATAAATGTCTTTACTGTAACTTTTGATCAGTTTAACTCATCCTTGATGAATAAATGTTCTGATTTATTTTATTTATTTCCCCCCAAATATAAAATAAAAATTCTTACTGACCCCAAACTTTTGAACGGTAGTGTTTAATGTTACAAAAGCTTTAGTTTAGATTTCAGATACATGATGTACTTTTGAAAGATTCTTTTGCTCTTTTGCTGTTCTCTCTTCAAAGAATTTTGAAAAAAAAAAATGTAGGCCTACACAACGGTTTTCAACACTGATAATCATGAATGTTTCTTGAATGTTACATTGGCATAATATTTCACAATATTACTGTTTTTTATCAAATAAATGCAGCCTTTGTGAGCAGAAGATACTTTTAAAAACATTTTGAAAATCTTAGTGTTAGGCTATAGGCCTATCATTCATAAATGTTTTAATTAAATGTTACACTTATTTCATTGTATGCAGAAGAGAATATCATGCATTTCGCGAGTTTAATTTGCACGTTTAAAATGTTAGATGACATAATATGTTCAAACTATTGTAAAGTAAAGCGTTCTTTGGTTCCGCGTGTACACGTGACGTCACAAGGGGCGGGGCAATGCGAACCTCCAAACTCCATCTGAGTCCGTTTCGCCTGATGCCTTTAAGTCTGATGCCTTTTAGTCTGAGGCTGTTTTGCCTGATGCCTTTTTGTCTGAGGCTGTTTTGCCTGATGCCTTTTAGTCTGAGGCTGTTTTGCCTGATGCCTTTTAGTCTGAGGCTGTTTTGCCTGATGCCTTTTTGTCTGAGGCTGTTTTGTCTGATGCCTTTTAGTCCGAGGCTGTTTTGCCTGATGCCTTTTTGTCTGAGGCTGTTTTGTCTGATGCCTAATTGTACGAGACCTGACACCTGACATTGTTTTTCCTGAGACCTGAAGCTTTTCAGTCTGAGGCGCGATGCCGTTTTGTCCAATAACTGAAGCCTTTTAGTCTGAGGCATGATGCCTTGTCTTCATATGTCTGAGGTCTGAGGATGTCCTAAAATGTACACCGTAACTGTGGCACCAGTCACACAACAGGGATATGGGACAATGTTTGCATGTGTTTAGAATACAATAAAATAAAGTAGAATATAGTCCAGGAAACGTTTGCAGGATTCTCAGGGATTTGGTATGATGTTGCATGTGTAGAACATTCTGTTCTATTCTATTCTATTCTATTCTATTCTATTCTATTCTATTCTATTCTATTCTATTCTATACATTGTCCCAAATCCCTGAGAAGCTTGCAAACGTTTCCAGGACTATTTTCTATTCTATTCTATTCTATTCTATATTCTATTCTAGTCCATTCTATTCTATTGTAGAAAATAGTCCAGGAAATGTTTGCAGGATTCTCAGGGATTTGGGACAATGTTGCATGTGTAGAATATTCTATTCTATTCTATTCTATTCTATTCTATTGTAGAAAATAGTCCAGGAAATGTTTGCAGGATTCTCAGGGATTTGGGACAATGTTGCATGTGTATTCTATTCTATTCTATTCTATTCTATTCTATTCTATGCATGCAACATCATCCCAAATCTCTGAGAATCTTGCAAACGTTTCCTGGACAATTTTCTATTCTATTCTATTCTATTCTATTCTATTCTATTCTATTCTATTCTATTCTATTCTATACATCGTCCCAAATCTCTGAGAATCTTGCAAACGTTTCCTGGACAATTTTCTATTCTATTCTATTCTATTCTATTCTATTCTATTCTATTCTATTCTATTCTATTCTATAGTAGAAAATAGTCCGATACTCTATAGTAGAAAATAGTCCGATGTTGCATTAATAGAATAGAATAGAATAGAATAGAATAGAATAGAATAGAATAGAATAGAATAGAATAGAAAATAGTCCAAGAAACATTTGTAGGTCTCTCAGGGATTTGGGACGATGTTGCATGTGTAGAATAGAATAGAGAAGTCATCCCAATTCCCTGAGAGACGAAATGTTTCCTGGACTATTTTCTATGACCACTAACCCAAAATCAACCATTGCTGATTGTTGTTAGTCTCACATGTCTTATCACGTGCTCTCTCACTTCTTCACAGTAAATGATCCAGTAGTAATAATAGCAGAGCGCATCTATATTTCTTTAGTGTGGTTTGTAGGCGATTTGCTTGTGTGGGCTCTGCCTGTGTTTTAGCACAGATCTCTGCACGCTGCAGAATACAGGAGCTGTCACTCGTCACAGCACATCATTAGACTCAGCCACCGCAACACGACTAACCCTCCGCTCCAGTCCTCTGCTTCTGCTTCATCCTGATACATTTACACAAATCCCCTCCACACACACACAACTTACTAGAAAGTGTGCCGCTATGATTAACTCAACAGGCGGCATGAAATACAAAATCCGGTGGCAAATGAAGCCAAGAATCTGTCCAATCTCTTCTCAAATAGCCCTGTGATTTTTAAGGCGCCTGTATTGTTCCCGTTCACAGTGTCCGGTAGTGTTTTTTTTTTTCCACGGCTGCTGCACAAGTCATTTCATTCCCCTCGGATCTTCCTATCCCCCCACCCGCCGCCCAGCGCAACCTCTGCACCATTTACTGAATTACAGATTTTTTTCTCAGGATTCCCTTTAGGTGCACATAATCTTGTTTCTTAAGGCATGTCGATATCATTTAGCTATTTATTTTAGACGTGAATGACAAGACTTGTGCTCTACCTTAAATGCTAACACATTCTCTCTGATTGTCTCCACTGCAGCATAGCTGAGCTCCACATGCATGATGTGCACTGTAAGCTTGTCTAAAGCAGCCATTGATTCACAGAGCATCGGCTCAGACCAGACAGGCTTTTGTCACCAGATGCGAAACGGAGCAATGGTTTCGTGTGCTTTTGTAGCCAATGACAATGTTGGCGCTGGGTTTGCACAGCCCACGCGAGACCGCCGCAGTCGGTACGGCTGCTATCACAGAGCAGATATCAGGGCGGCTCTCGCTGTTCTTTCTCAGGGGGCGAGTCACGCCGAGGAGGATGTGTCCACGGATAGGCGTTGCCCATGGACACGTCTCCTGCGGTTTGCTCTCTCGGAGTGACTCCAGCCTCGAGGACGGGAGAGAACCTCGGGGAACGGATAAAACAGAACAGCTAATTATGAGCGGGACGGCCAGTGCTCAGGAGGGATATGAGATGATGTTTGCATGAGCTCTAGCTTTGTAAACCGCTTTATGCATTCTAAAATAAATTATAGAATAAAATAAAATAATAATTAAAAAAATACATTTGTTTATAGAATAAAGCAGAAAATAGGGATATTTGCATGTGTTTAAGTTTCGTAAAAGGTTCATGCATTGAACCTTGTTCTTTAGTTCCAATAGATTGCAAATTATCATTAAATGCAATAAATTTGAGTCAATATGAATCTGTTTTAATATCTTCTGGCAATCAGAAATCATGGGAATATATATCTATAAATCTATATTCTATAATACTTCACTATATATTAGTGAAAACATTATATAGTTCTATATATATAAAATTTTGAATAAAATAAAATAAAAAATAACTCTTTTATAGAATCAAGTTTAAAAAAGTCCAGGAAACATTTCAGGATTCTCATGGGATTTGGGATGATATTTGCATGTGTTTAGAATAGAATATAATAGAATAGAATAAAGAAGAAATTAGTCCAGAAAGCATTTGTAGGATTCTAAGGGATTTGGGATGTTGTTGCATGTGTAGAATAAAATAGAATAGAATAGAATAGAATAGAATAGAATAGAATAGAATAGAATAGAATAAAGAAGAAATTAGTCCAGAAAGCATTTGTAGGATTCTAAGGGATTTGGGATGTTGTTGCATGTGTAGAATAGAATAGAATAGAATAGAATAGAGAAGAAATTAGTCCAGAAAGCATTTGTAGGATTCTAAGGGATTTGGGATGTTGTTGCATGTGTAGAATAAAATAGAATAGAATAGAATAGAATAGAATAGAATAGAATAGAATAGAATAGAATAGAATAGAATAAAGAAGAAATTAGTCCAGAAAGCATTTGTAGGATTCTAAGGGATTTGGGATGTTGTTGCATGTGTAGAATAGAATAGAATAGAATAGAATAGAATAGAATAGAGAAGAAATTAGTCCAGAAAGCATTTGTAGGATTCTAAGGGATTTGGGATGTTGTTGCATGTGTAGAATAGAATAGAATAGAATAGAATAGAATACAATACAATACAATACAATAAAGAAGAAATTAGTCCAGAAAACATTTGTGGGATTCTCAGGGAACGATGTTGCATGTGTAGAATAGAATAGAATAGAATAGAATAGAATAGAATAGAATTTAGTCCAGAAAACATTTGTAGGATTCTCGGGGATTTGGGTCGATGTTGCATGTGTAGAATAGAATAGAATAGAATAGAATAGAATAGAATAGAAATTAGTCCAGAAAACATTTGTAGGATTCTCAGGGATTTAGACGATGTTTGACTGCGTTTAGTTCCGTAAACTGTTTTATGCATTAAAAATGTCTCTTTAGTAATTCTTATTCTGCGCTAGTTCTAAGGAAGAGCAACAATGGTAACCCTCTTGACGTGATATTATTTCTATACAACGGTTTCAAATGATGCTTTTTGGACAGCATTTTTTTTAAGTTTTGATACAATAAGTGTTTCCCGTAAATGTGTGTTTTCAGCACATCTCTCGCTTGGCTTTTTTTGTTGACGTGGTTGATACCCATTACAGTTATGAATAGTCACTGTGTCTGCACGGTCCCTGGAGCTCTGGCTATATTCTGCCCTAACAAGCGTTTCTGTGCCGGAGCATCAGCACCGGAGCTGCCGCTCTTGCAGCTGTTGGGCTGGAGAATCCCTTACAAAAGCACACACGCCTGCAGCTCTCCCCGGACCCTGCTCCCATGCTGCTTTATTTCATCTAATGTGGCTTACTACAAATGACAGGATCCTTCAGGATGTCCGGATGTTCCTCTGCATGTGGACTGCTTGTTATCTGTGACAATAGAGAAAGAAAGTACAAACGGAGTTAGAATCCAAACCAACCACTAAAGTAAAAAAAAAAATTAGATAATAACGTTCATGCTATAAAAATATTTTAAAATCTATAAGAAATGTAATTTTGCTTAAAAATAGTATAACATATATATTACAAAAAATATATCACAAAATATTTTATTACATATATTACATATACAGATACAATTAGAAAAGGATGCTATTTAATCAGGGGTTAAAGGAAAAACAAATCTTTTGACTAAAAATGTTTCCTTGGCCAAACCCCACTCCGCAGACAATCAAACACTCAGTTTAAGAGCAATGCTTATAGCGAGTACACACTTCACCTTCACAAATGAAATTTATGAAATCCCAACATTTTCAATCTAACGCTTTTACCAGACTCGCAGCAATTAAGAGATATCCGTCACAGAACTTTAATCTCAGTTTAATTGACCTTGTAAATTATAATTAAATACAATACATTTTAGTCAATATGGATCTCTCAAACTTTCCTGACTATCAGGAATGTAATATTATATAATCTTTTACTATTATCAATAATATTCAAAATTTTTATATCAATTAAATTGAATAAAATTATTAAAAGTTAATCCAAAGTAGATTTTAATTTGATAGAATAAAACTTTTCTAGAAAACTCTTCGAGAAAAAAAAAAAAAATATATATATATATATATATATTTTTTTTTTTTTTACAATTTTTCCCAATGTGGTGGACTATTTACTGTATATTATCAATAAAATTCTATAGTTCTGTATAAATTAAATATAATTAAAATAATTACAAATAAAATAAAAATCAGGGAATCTTTTAGATCAAATAAGAAAATACTCAAACATTTCACGATCCTCAGTTACACTTTTTAGGGAATATTTAGAGTTTAAATACTGAAGAAATCACGCTCAGGTGACTGTAAATATTATGTGTTGGCATTAACTAATATTATCCGTGTCACCAGAATATGATCAAATGAAAAATATGATGATTTCTCTTTCACGTTCTTGTCTAAAACGCGAGTTTGACTTCATTAACACCAGCGGTCGGGCGCGCATGTGAACGAGCTAGTTTTACAGGAGAGGTCCAGCCTAATAAGGTAACTCCCATGAATCACTGGAAGCTAAATGAAACGGCGAATCTCCCCCACACAGGAGAATAAGCGCTTGATTGGGCTGAACGTCTTAATGACCTGCTGTTGGGAATTCTTGTATTGATCATATACGTTGAATGCTCGATGCAGCAGCCTCTTCATCCTCTCCAGTGCAGAGCCGAAGAAAACCACTTTCATCTGTAAAATCATCTTCTTTGATCTCTGTTCAAAGGAAAAGGGGAAAGAAACCAACTCGTTTAGAATGATTTTTTTATGATTATTTTGAGTGTGTTTTCTGTGTATGAGTAAAGAACTGCTGACCCCTTCTTATATTCTGATTATGACACCCCACCCCGCCTCATTGGCCACTGACCGCCAGCCGCCCGCTGGCCTGCTATTGGCTGTCCACACCGATCCACGCCCAGCAGGACTCTTCAGGCACAATGAAATAAAACAGGGAGGGCACTGTAGAGGAGAGAGAGAATGAAAGGAGCCACTGAATGAAAGAGGCATTATAAAGCATCATAATAGTACCATTGATATGTCATTGCAACTACAATTTCATTTTGTGACACAGGCTCCATGTTTCCACCACTGTTTCAAATAAGCAAATAGAAATAAATAAATAAATAAATTAATTAATTAATTAGGGCTGTGCAAAAATTAATTGCGATTAATCGCATCCAAAATAAAAGTCTGTGTTTACATAATATATTTGTGTGTGCTGTATATAATTATTTTGTATATATAAATACACACACATGCATGTATATATTTAAGAAAATGTGTTATTCATATATAAAATATTTATATTTATATAATGTAGATTATGTATTTATATATTTATATACACATTTTAGCACAAATAATTCTTAAATATATATATGCATGCATAGGTATTTATATATACAAAATAATTATATACAGCACACACAAATATATTATGTGAACACAGACTTTTATTTTGGATGCGATTAATCGCAATTCATTTTTGCACAGCCCTAAAAAAAAATTAAAACAGCATTTAGGTAAATGTAGTAAACAAACTAAATATTCATAAGGGCATGCACTATTATGTTTGGGGGTTGATTTTTAATTACATTTGATTTATTTTCTTATTTTTATTTAACAGATTTAATAAACGGTCTTCTTGAAGATCATTTATTTTGCTATCCAGATCTTTAATTTAACTTTCTTTATCTTTATCTTTATCTTTAATTTACATTTGTACCAGACCATCTACTGGAAAAAAAAAAAAAATATGGAAACTGATCACAACTTTTTTTGATTTACTGCTATTATAATCTTAACAAAGAGTGTAAGTCAAGTTATTTGAGAAAATTAGATACAACAATGTTTACATGCATTTGCTCCTAAAATATTTTTTACCTTTTCAAAACATGAAAATCTGAGACATATGATGAGGAAAACAAGGGACCGATTGCTTCTTTTTTTTTTTTTTTTTTTTTTTTTACGTTTTTTTGAAATCACTAATTCAAAGTGTATGAAAAACTATTAAATGTTTTTATTTAGGATACATATGAAATTAGCATTTTAAAGTCTACATTAGAACTGAGTAATATTAATAAAAAAACATGTACTTACTATACAAGTTGCACGTAATTATGCATAATTTACAGTTATTACTGGAGTACGTACATGTAACGTATATGCACTCTTAGAAAAAAGGGATCTATATATGTAGAATAGGGTTCTTTACTCAACTCCAAAGGACATTTTATGCTAAAAAAGGTTCAATAATGACAAGAAAGAACACTTTTGGCACAAAGGTTCTTTATAGGCTATTATTCATTCATATATTACATTATTCTGCAACATTTTGTAGTTGTTATTAAATTATTGTTTATTAAACTGTTGTAGTAACTTAATATCCCATTTTAATCATGCAGATTTTTGGAGGATAAAAACTGAAATGGCACTCTTCGTTTGTGATCATTCACATGCATTGCATTTTTGGGGTTCCAAATACGTAGCGCTTTAGAACCTTGTAAGGTTCTATATAGAACCTTTCCTTCTAAGAGTGTGTAACAAGAATAATATGAAGTTTTACCAAAAATGTCTGCCTAGAATGCGATTAACCACAAAACGTAATATGGCGGAAATGCCCTTTATTAGATGGGTTCAGAAAAGAAAGAATGAGCAAAAAGACTATTGGTTAATAATTAGTGAGGTTGTCCTGAATGTTTGAGCAGGACAGGACTGGGCTTCTAGACGCTGCCGTCGGGCTTGACACCGCACCGTAATCAAAGCCGGATCGTTCCTCTCACAGCCGTACAACATCTCAACTTCTGACAAAACCCTCACACACACACACACACACACACACACACACAGGCTTGCAGTGTTGCTTAGTAACCAAAGCACATGGCTGACCTTATATGTGTGGTCATAAAAATGTATGAAGTGCTTTTATTTATTTATTTCTCGATTTTGTTTCATTTTCTCCAGCTGTGTATCACCAGAG
Organism: Cyprinella venusta; assembly: GCA_038021265.1. Taxonomy (NCBI): domain Eukaryota; kingdom Metazoa; phylum Chordata; class Actinopteri; order Cypriniformes; family Leuciscidae; genus Cyprinella; species Cyprinella venusta. Next base: position 3,124,483 of record CM075882.1, read on the forward strand.
GCAACGTCATTATTGACTGATTATATTTTTATATTCATTACTGAATAATATTGTTGCATTTCTTTACCTCTAATTTGAACACAAAAATAACAAACACAATTTTCCCAAATAATTCAGCTCATATTATATTATAATATATTATCTTCTACTGTTGTTGTTGTTGTTGTTGTTAAAGGGGTCTTTCACCGCTGGTAAAATGGCCTTTCAATAAAAGTTGTCTGCCTACAGTAGGCTTTTATTTTATTTTATTGGTGCAACCTTACTAGAGAAAACAGAGAAAAAAGGCTGTCTTCCATTTAGAAAATTAGGTAGGAAAACTTCAACACCCATAATGCACTAGTAGGAAATACTTTTTAGCAAACTTTTTAGTTATAAACTTTTACTCGCATATAAACTAAAACTTTGTTGTTTTTTTTAATTGAGTGATCGTTTCGCTTGATAAGACCCTTATTTATCATCTAGAATCATTTAAAGCCCTTTGAACAGTTTGCACTGAAACTGTCTTTTGGACCTTGAACCGTTTGGTTCCCATTGAAGTCCATTATATGGAGAAAAATCCTGGAATGTTTTCATCAAAAACCTTAATTTCTTTTCGACTGAAGAAAGAAAGACGTGGACATCTTGGATGACAAGGGGTGAGGAAATTATCAGCAAAAGTTTTTTTTAAAAGTGAACTACTCTTTTAACGAGTTAATTATCTCAGAATTACGAGATAATTTTTCATGGAAAAAGAGTTTTTGCTTTTGACAAATAAAATTTTCTTTTGACAAATAAACATGAATTTCTCTGTCTAGGTCAAAGCATGTTGAAAAAGTTACATTTTAATTTTTAATTTTCATGTTTTTTTTTACTTATAAAACCATAGAATAAATAAAACTAACTTTCCAAAAATAGTTCTATTCCACCTGAAGGATGGACGGACAGACGGATGTAGAATGAGCTAGACTATTTTCAACCTTGATTATAATAATAATAATAAATGTTTCTTGGGCACTAAATCTGGAGTAAAAATCTGAGTAAGTCAGCTACAGCGATTACCATTTATAAATATATTAAAATAGAAAACAGTTTTAAACTGTAATAATAATAATAATACTAACTACATTGTAGGATTTAGCAAGATTTGGAAAAGTTCATGACCAAATAATGAACAGAGAGTGTCTTTCCATTGTACACTTACGTAGCGGAAACCCGTCCTGTCCGCAGAAGCGCCGGCCTGCGGCTGTGTTTAAGTAGAGTACATTCCTCCCCGTCTCTCTCCCACAGGACACACAGATGTTGGGCTGGCTGTCTGCACAGCTGTAGGCCTGCCACGCATGGAGGAACCTGCAACTGTCTGACGCAGGTTGGCACAGATGGCGAGGAGCTGTACGGAGGGAGTGAGCTGGCAGTGGAAATGGGAGGGCAGGTACCAACACAGCCTCCATCTGGACTCATGACTGGAGAACAGCCACGGGCCGCTGACATCGCTGCCGCTGAAGACCTGTCAACGTGACGGACAGACGCATGTACGGCGCTGCGGTCGGCACGTGCAGATCCTGCTTAGCGTCGACGACGGTCTCAGCTGTGAACTTGAGGAGAAGAAATAATGCCCCAGTTAGCCTCATCAACATTACAATGTGCCGCACAATTAGGGATTTTCAGTTGGATCGCATACAAGCTCCAATTTGAACTCAATTAGAAAAAAATTCAATTGAAAAATGTGAAATGTTCAGTAAAAATCAATAAAATAAAATAATGCAGTTGCACAATTAACTTGTTCTTGAAAGTATTTGAATTCTTATGGCAATTTTTGATTATTAATAATATATAATTAATATTACATAATATTAATAATATTATAAAAACAATATATTACAATATAATATAACATCATATGGAAGCGTATTGCATACAATACTCTGTTTTTCTGTTAATTATCTCAGAATTATGAGATATATTTTTCTTTAAAAACATTTTTTTACTCTGTTTTTATGAAGGAATGAGTTACTCATAATTTTTTAGATAACCAAGTCATTAATTCAGAAAAACAGAGCAAAAACCTTTTTCCATGAAAAATGATCTTGTAATTCTCAGAAAAACAAAGTAGATTTTGTTTCCTCAATACGCCTCCGTGACATCATATAATATAATATAATTAATTTAACTTCATATAACATAGCATAATTAATATAATATAATACAAATTACAAATAGTAAAATATAATAAAATAAAATATAAATGAGACAAATAATGTTGCACAACTAAATTCTTCTTGAAAGTGTTTGAATTCATATTGCAATTTCTGATTTATTATTATTACATAAATAAATAAATAATATCATGTAAAATATTAAATAAAGATAAGACACCTCTAGATCAGTAAAATAAATGAGACAAATGATGTGAAGCAGTTGCACAATTAACGTCTTCTTGAAAGTGTTTGAATTCATACTGCAACTTCTGATTTAATATTATTACATAAATAAATAAAATAATATCATGTAAAATATTAAATAAAGATAAGACACCTCTAGATCAGTAAAATAAATGAGACGAATGATGTGAAGCAGTTGCACAATTAACGTCTTCTTGAAAGTGTTTGAATTCATATTGCAATTTCTGATTTAGTATAATTATTATCATAATAAATGATGTGAAGCAGTTGCACAACTAATTTGTTCTTGAAAGAGTTTGAATCCATATTGTTGCAATTTATGATTGCAGACTGTTGTAGTTTGGGAAATCTGTGTACAGTGTGAGACATTAATGAAATAGGAAGGAAGGAAGCATTTATATATGATCTATTTCTCAAGAGGAACAGTTGAGAAGTAAAAGACAAAAGTCTCACATTCTCTCCATTTAATCTCACGGCTGTCGAAGAGACACAATGAGAGATTGAAAAGCTCTTGTACGATTTTTCTTTGACGAGAGACACTGGGAGAGTGAGATTGCCATGCACTGCCACAGCTTTTACTCTGATCTGAAACCAGATTCTTCTTGCCTTTCATCTTAAAGCAGCACAGACGGACCTCAGATCTACAATAAAAAGGCAATTCAAATCCAAGCTAGTCTCTCTAAAGACGGGAAATTACATTTTGCAACAGAAAGTCTATTGTTCTATAGTCCTAATAGACTTTCAGGTGTTTGTAGCCTGAATATAGTGCATATAGTGGGCTTAATGAGACCATGTTTAATCTATTTTGGGATTATAGTTGAAATGGATGGTGTAAATTGAAAGGCAAATGCTCTAATCTAGATTTAAAGGTCATTTACGTGGTCATTTACGTCAGTGTAAATATGCAATGTAAGATATTCTTGTGTTTATTTATTTACCTCTCAATTTAATTCACAATCCATGCTGTCCGGTTCAGTAGGCCATAAAATGAGGTGTTGTTTCATTAACTGGAAATAAAAGATGATTGCATCCAAGAAAAAAGAAAAAACTGAAACACTAATTTTGTTATTCTACAACTGTCTCAACTTATTTGCCTCAATTGCAATGCATCACATGTAAAATTAAATTAAAAATATGAGATGAGGACAGACCGTGTTATTACTGTGGCTGGAGCTCAGAGAAGCTGGAGACTTCATTCGCCATCAGAGAAGGTGTCAATCACTCCTGTAGAGGACATGCTTTGCTGTTGCTCGAGGGCTCCTGTGTGACCTAAATACAAAACTGTCAACAGAAAGACTGACCAACACAGAACAAGCTGAGGAGAATCGCAAAGAATATTCTGTTTTTAGACACTCACATCAATGGATTATCCAAAACATACACACAGGAGAAGTAAAAATCAACCACTGCAATTTATATTAGGCTCAAATGTGTGTTGTTTCATCAATTTACATTTATAATACTGGCTGCACTTTATTTTACAGTATAAAGTACTAGTAATAGCCTATAAGGAAACTACATGGTTTAGGGGTAGGTTCAGGGTTAGTCCTACCTAGTTATTGCAAATACTATAATAAGTTCATAGTACGTACATGGGTAAATGCACTGTAAAACAATTTAAGTGAAGTGAAATAAAGTGCCACCATAATACTATACCGAAAATGACATACATTTTATCACAAATATGCTAGGCTACCCTGGAAAAACAGTTTGAAACCTAAATCTGTAAAAGTTGTACTTACATGTATTTAGAAGATACAGAAAATCTTTCTAGATGGTTCATTCAATTAAAAAATCTAGTCAGAAATGGTTTATGATTAATAATATTACAAGAAATTGCACACAAGTTAGCTTATGTGTAACGAATGGTAGCAATATTAGCTAACATAAGTTACTTAGCCAATATTGTCGAACACACTTGTTATAATTATTTAATTAGCTTGATTTATCATATTTAATCTTGTGAAGCGTTCAAATGTAATGTTTTAAAGAGGGCCTGTAAGTGAAAACGAAGGGAAACCCCACACCTACGTTCTGAGGTAGTTTATTGTCAGGTTTGTTGACAGTGACGCCCCCTTCTGTTTGTCAGGAGAACTACATAAACACACTGGCGCAGACTATTCGCATTTATTCTTCCCTTTTAGCATCTAAAGATGAGCCGTGTGTAAATATCCACAGATTTAAATGAAAAGCATTTTAATTTTAAATATAAAAAGGTAGTTATGATTAAAATTGGATTTTAGCTGGCCTAAAGGCGTTTTCAAAACATAAGTAGCCTACTTAGGATGCATCAGACGTTAAGGCAAAGACGCTGGTGCAGAGTAAAAAAAGGACTAGAAAACAATACAAATAGGAATATATCCTTTGACATACCCTATATACAGAAATAATCTGAAGTCAGCAGGTTCCTCTAATAAGCCTAATATTGCTCGTGTTGCTGAGGTGAGCTGATGGTTGATGCTATTAGCTGATCTTAAAAGCAGCACAGACTGCTGATGTTCAGGAGAATCGCACACAGCAGCACAGGGAATCTATGAACGCTGATGTATGACATCGACCTCAAGGAGAGAGAGAGAGAGAGAGAGAGAGAGAGAGAGAGAGAGAGAGAGAGAGAGAGAGAGAGAGAGAGAGAGAGAGAGAGAGAGAGAGAGAGAGAGAGAGAGACTCTAAACCCATAACTGCCCAGTAACAAGCTCTACCCCCTCATTGGCTGCAGAAGCAAGTGTATTTGATCAGGCCCTCAGACTAAATGACACACTCTGTTTGATCTGAGGACACTAAACCTCATGTGAGAGCGAACAGTAGACCTCAGCATGATCTGTCCTCTCTGGAGAATCTGTGCCCTGCTGCTCACCTGGGTGATTCCTTAAAGGTAGTTCACTCAAATATTACAATCCTGCCACTCGTGCAATGTTAACCCTATCTATCTTAGCAGACATTAGGAGGAATATCATGGCTGCTCCTTACCATACAATGGAATTGAATCATGGGGATGCCAATCTTTGACTCTCTTCATTCTCTTAAGTCGAGTCTTGAGTCAGGCCTGTGGACTGAATCAGTGACATGTTTGGGTTTATGGACCTCTCTGGTTTGAGTTTAGGTTTGGGTTTATGGACTACTCAGGTTTGGGTTTAGGTTCAGGTTTGGGTTTAGGACCTCAGGTTTGGGTTTATGGACCTCTCAGGTTTGGGTTCAGGTTTGGGTTTATGGACCTCTCAGGTTTGGGTTTATGGACCTCTCAGGATTGGGTTAATGGACCTCTCAGGATTGGGTTCAGGTTTGGGTTTATGGACCTCTCAGGATTGCATTTAGATTTGGGTTTATGGACCTCTCAGGTTTGGGTTTATGGACCTCTCAAGTTTGGGTTCAGGTTTGGGTTTATAAACCTCTCAGGTTTTGGTTTATGGACCTCTCAGGTTTGGGTTCAGGTTTGGGTTTAGGGCCTCTCAGGTTTGGGTTTGTGGACCTCTCAGGTTTGGGTTTATGTACCTCTCAGGATTGCATTTAGGTGTGGGTTTATGGACCTCTCAGGTTTGGGTTTAGGGCCTCTCCGGTTTGGGTTTATGGACCTCTCAAGTTTGGGTTTTTAAACCTCTCAGGTTTGGGTTTATGAACCTCTCAACTTTGGGTTCAGGTTTGGGTTTAGGGCCTCTCCGGTTTGGGTTTATGGACCTCTCAGGTTTGGGTTTAGGACCTCTCAGGTTTGGGTTTATGGACCTCTCAGGATTTTGTTTAGGTTTGGGTTTATGGACCTCTCAGGTTTTGGTTTATGGACCTCTCATTTTTGGGTTCAGGTTTGGGTTTAGGGCCTCTCCGGTTTGGGTTTATGGACCTCTCCGGTTTGGGTTTAAGGACCTCTCAGGTTTGGGTTTATGGACCTCTCAGGATTGTGTTTAGGTTTGGGTTTATGGACCTCTCAGGTTTGGGTTTAGGTTTGGGTTCAGGTTTGGGCTTATGGACCTCTCAGGTTTAGGTTTATGGACCTCTCAACATATTTTCCCAGGGGGAGAAAAAAAGCAAAGACTTCCCGGGAAGCAGGTTTGTTTGTCAACACACCGTGGGTTCCCTGCCAACACTTCCCTCTTCCAGAGCCCGAGAATAAAGCTGAAGATGAAATGGGTTCCCAGGCTGCCGTGTAATTGCTCAGCCCTTATGTTGAACCCCTTGAGCATTCATTCAAATGAGGCCGTAATTGCCACATCTGTTAACCCTCTGAAGAGCCGTCAGCCGAGTGTCACGCATCTGCTAATTGGTACAAACAGGTAGCAGACGCTGATCTCCTCCACTGAGCATCTGCCGATTAGAGGCGCAAATTCAATGAGCGCTGATTAAAGGTCCTGCTAAAATGGCAGAGAGGTTTAAATACTGCTGCTGAATATGCTATAACACTTCATAATGGCGATTAGCTGAGAGCCAGGAACCGGGAGGGCTCTGTGGGTTGGTGTCAATTCATTTTTTTTAGGCGCGAAGGAAAAATGGGTCATAGGACTTTTACTCTTGTGGTTCGGCCAACCTGAATGCCTCATAAAGCCATAAAAGATATGTATACATCCAATAGGAGGTTCTCAGAGTTCTCTGGAATTATTCAAATAATCAATTTGTTTACAGTCACAGACTATAAATAGAATACTAATGTAAACAGTATAGTATATATTGTCCTCAAAGTATATTAATATTTAAGTTATCAAAATATCTAATCATATGTTATTAAAATATTATCATAAAGACATAGCAATATCCATGCTTCTGGTTAACTACCCATACTGTGTCACATATTTCATGTTACGTTTTTGAACATTGTTTTTATATTTTGACTATTTTAAAAAGATTTTATGAGAAACAAATATTATATAAATGTTGATATTTTTATGTTTTAACAATATATGACCTTGAATTTTACTTTTTTTTTTTTTTTTACAAATTTATATATGACTGGATATTATTATATATGCATATTAAAGTTGACATATAAAATCTTTAATTATATAATTAAATTATAATTAGTTATATATTTTAATAAGATTTTATATATAAACTTTGATATAATATGCATAAAATATAAAAATACCCAAAGTCATATATGCATTTTGTATTATTTGTATATTTGAGGAATATATTATATTACTATATTAATTTTTAGATTTTATTTGATTTTTATATTTAAATTTTTTATAAACTTATTTTTTGTGTGAAAATGTATATATGGCAGGATATTTTTATATTTTAAGGAATATATCAAAGTACATACTTCATATATAAAAGCTTATTAAAATATAATAAATAATGTCAAATTCCACATGTAAACAAATGTGTAGCATAATTGACTCAGTATTTTAAGTGATTTTATGTAATTTCGAGACAGCTTGAAAAATTTATATTCATAAAAAGGACTGGAATGTGAAGGCAAAACAGTGATTAAAAAAAGTGATTAAAAATGGTGAAAAAAAAATGCAAGTACGGTATCCAGTCAGAGGACCTAGGATATATACTTTCCTTTATACATTTATATAAAAATGTAAAAGTTTTTAACTATTTAAAATAGTTAAAAACAAGTACACCTATCCCTAAAGCTTTATAATAAAAGTATTATTTTGCAACAGTGCAGATGGGAGCAGCGTCACACCATTGTCAAATAGCCGTCTGTAATAATGTAAATATGAACTGTTGCGATATCAAAGAAACCCAGATGATGAACTGTTCCAGTGACGCACGACACCATCATCAAGTGGAGATCTTTATCAAGTCATACAATTGTACAATAGTGTTCTTTATACAAAACATTCATTAGAAAAGTGCATATTGTAGCATACTGTGGAATTCACTTCATTGGCACTAAGTGAAAATAAATAAACGGTTCTTTTAAATTTATCAGAAAACATTGAAACACGAAAACAAAGTAAAATAAGAAAACACAACGGTTCCAGTTCCTTCGCTTCATTGGTTTGGATCAGTGGCTCTTCTCAATATATAAATATAAAAGCTAATATTTCTGAAAAACAATGCAAAGGGGTATTTTAATAATGATAATAAATATGATAAATTAATTGTATATTTTAAAAATAGGGTTTCTGTGACACAGTTTGGATTTTTTATTTGAATTCTCACCCGCATTTGTTCATATATCCAGTCCAGGAAGTAGGTCACATTTCCGTAGACTCCGGGCTTGTTTCTGAAAGCACATCCATCACCCCAGCTAGTGTCCCCAACCAGCCACCATAGAGAGTTCTCCTTTGTGACCAGCGGACCCCCACTGTCCCCCTGTGCGGAGCAGCACTTATTTAACTCGAGTGCATTTACAGTTCTCTAATTTACTCTTCTGAGTGATCGAGCAGCATCTGAGTGTGTGTGTGTGTGTGTGTCTGACCTGACAGGAGTCCACGCCACCCTCCAGCTTGCCAGCGCAGATCATGGTGTTTGTGATCTGTCCGTTATACACCTGTCGGCTGTTACACGTCGTTCTGTCGATTAACCGAATTTTGGCTTCTTGTAGGGATTCTGAGGAAAGTCCTTTAAGAAAACAAAGAATTTGCTTACCAAGCGTTTCAATTTCTTATTTTCTGTCCGATTTTATTCACTTCACACGAATTTGGATCCGTTTTCAAAAAGAGTTTCAAACCTCCACTATACAGCGCACCCCATCCCGTGACGTACGCTTCCCGCGGAGCAGAGAACTGCATGCCTTTATTGGGCAAACACACCGGCTTGACGTTCGAATCTAGATACATACAAAAGAAAATGAAATATTGTCATCATCCAAACCTTTTTCTGTAAACACAAAAAGAGATATTTTGTAGAATGTTCAAGATGCTCTTTATTTCCACACGACGGAAAAGCTTTGCAATTCAAGTCATTTGTGTGAAGAACAGGTCATCATATAAATCGTTTTAATTAAAATAATTCCAGGGATTTTTACTCAATTTTAAAGCAATAATACCAAAATAATTAAATGTGTTGAATAGGGTAAATGAATGAATTAGTTCAATCAAATGAACTTTTATGCGTATTTAGTGCTTTATTTTTAGTTGTTCATTTTTTTATTGATCAAAAATGTATATATTTTTTTAAATATAATTTTTTTGTTGCTGTTATGTATTGTTAAATGCAATGTTAAATATTAACATTAACTTAAACTAATGTTTAACAATATGTGCCACATTTAAAGAAAAAACTATCAGAGCAAGCTTGAAACCAGTGGTGTTATGGTTAACTAAAACTAAAAGTATATAAAAAGATTTTAAAAGCTGAAATTAAATAAAATATGATTTTTTATGGAAAAAAATGTAAAACCGAAGAAAAAACTCAGAAATTTATTTTCAAAATTATATATATATATATATATAATTTGAAATAAATAAATATATATATATATATATATATATATATATATATATATATATATATATATATATATATATATATATATATATAAATTTAGGGCTGTGCAAATATAATCTAAAATAAATAATCCAAAATCGCATCCAAAATAAAAGTCTGTGTTTACATAATATATTTGTGTATGCTGTATATAATTATTTTGTATATATAGATACGCACAAATGCATGTATGTATTTAAAAAAATGTGTTATTCATATATAAAATATTTATATTTATATAATATAGATTATGTATTTATATATATATATATATATATATACACAGAATTTAAGCATACATAATTCTTAAATATATACATATATATATAAAATTTATTTTTTATTAATTTTTGCACAGCCCTAAATATATATAAAATATTTAAACTAAAACTAAAATGACAACTAAAAATATAACCATAAATCCCAATTCAAAATAGTAATAAACACCATTATAGTACATAAATAATCCCAAAATAGCACTGCATGAAAAATACTTTCGTCACTATTATTAAATTATAAAGTAATTTTCTCATTGGCTGGGAAATAAATGTGAATATTCAGGCTTACTTGTAATTGTGAGTGGATGGTTGAGCTTCATCAGTGCAATGTCATTTTCATTGGTTCTTGGATCGAAGTCGTGCTTGACGATCCGGCCGACGGTATTGCCGACGGCGAGCCGCATCTCACTACGGGTCAGATATCCGGCGTACACCTTCCAATCCCTTGCATTTGAAATCCTACACAAGTTTGTCATTTATCAGAGTTGGTCGTGGCTTGTTGAATGAGATGGACTAAATGAAAGGCCTTACTCTTGAACACAATGAGCTGCAGTGACGATCCAGTACGGGGTGATGACAGAGCCGCCACACAGATGCCTTTCGGAAGCTTGCAGGCTGACCTGCCATGGCCACACCCCCTTCGACTGCACCGTCACGCCCCCCACGATTCGGCTCCCGATGCTCCGCCCACAATCTAAAATACAATTCAGAAAACAGCTTTAGTAGATGTGGAATATTTATTGTCCAAGCCAGAAACTACACAAATTTAGTTTTAATTTAGCAACAGTTACACTAACCTAACCAACCAAAGTAGTTAACCAACAAAAATAGCTATCTACATTGAACTTTAATTTAATTTGATTTCATGGAATAGCATGCAGAGAAAATAATATTTCATTACAAAAAAAAAGAACTCAAAAAATAAAAAATAAAGAGATGGAAAACTATTATCTTACCAATACATTTGAGTGCCACGGCTTTGTTAGATGGACAGTATGAACTGAATTATCATAAGAGAAACATAAATTAAATTTTTAAACAAGCTGATTATATGGGATAAAAAACATTATTAACCAATAAACAAAAGCGTAAAGTCAGTATAAAAATTCAGTAACACTTTACAATAGTCTCATTTATTTACATTAGTAATGCATTAATAACAATGATTTAAAATGTATTTAATTTAAAAAAAGTTAGTTCACAGCAGCATTATGTTAACAGATTTTTGATCTTAAAAGTGTATTAGTAAATGCTGAGAATAACATTAAAGATGCCGTAAAGTGTTGTTCATAGTTAGTTCATGACTGTTAACTCCTGTGGTTAGCCTATGTTAACAAATGAAACCTTATTGTAAAGAGTCACCAGAGAGTGTGTGTAAGCTGAGCTCTGTGACACACCTTTTACTGAGAAAACTTTGTGTGGACAAATTCAGAGCATCTGTCTTCACCAGCATGAAGTCCAGAGATTCCCGAGAGCCAATCTCCTCGTAACCCACGTACGTGTCCCTAAAGATGAACCACACACACACACACACACACACACATTACAATTCATTCAAAATACATTTTGCAAACATATTAAACATGTCACTGTATGGATACACAACTGATTAGACGTTTGGAGTCAGTAGGATTGTTAAATGTTTCTGAAAGAAATCATCAAAACTGCAAAAATAATAAATTAAAAATAATTAATATTAGCATTTTCCATTTTGTACTCCTGAGAGTTTTCAGCATCATCATTACTCCAGTCTTCAGAGTCACATGATCCTTCAGAAATCACTCTAATATGAGGATTTGCTGCTCAAGAAACATTTATTATCATCATCAATGTTGAAAACAGTTGTGCTGCTTAATATCTTTATGGAAACCTTAAAAATAATAATAAGTAAAAAATAATAATAAATGTGCAGATGAACAGCATTTATTTGAAATAAAAAAACTTTTGCAACACGACAAGTTTCTTTACTGTAACTTTGAATGATTTCGTCCTTCGTCAAGTGTTCATTTCTTTGGGGAAAATGTCATACTCCTTTAATGGTAGATGAATCACACAATCATTACCTCTCATATCCGATCTCCTCACATGCTTCCATTCCGAGCCCGTCACTCCATCCGTCTGAACACACATACTCCCATTTTTGGTTTACATTTGAGTACATCTGAAGGAGGAAATTAGATCCATACAGACGGACTGCAAAAACAACAACGGAGAAAGAAGTAAAGCTGTGTACTGGGTTTCCTAAAGAGGGCATCATCGAGTCACGGTTTAACGAATGTCAGGAATTCTTACAACAATGCGCTTCATCTCCTCCTGACGTACAGTCCAGCTTCCCGTCGCACCACTGCGAATAGCCGACGCATTTGTTATCTGCGGTACAGCGCCGGCCTTGCAAACAATCAAACACGCCTGTAGGTGGAGACAGAGGACGTCAGAACAAGAAACCACCGGCGGATGTATTGTGTGACAGCCAATGAGAGAGTTTCTTACCATAAAACCAAAGCACTCCAACTATGATCACGGCAATGACCAGCAGGGCGGCGAGTGTGCAGACGATCCATGGCCATTTTTTTCTCCTGGAAGCTGTCAATCAAAGTTCATAAAAACCAAAACTAAAAAGCATAAAATAATAAATACCTTAATTCGTTTCGGAGTCATCCACCTGGTCAAAAGTGACCGGACAGCTAAAAATTCAAAATCCTCCATCCCAGTAAAACCAATGCAATTTATTTTTGTTCTATAATATTTATGCTTTGTAATTTAGTATTTTGAGACAATTTGATTGAATTTATTAATATTTATGCAATATTTATGGACTATTTTTGCCATGGAAAATATATATATATATATTTCTATATATATTAATATATATATATATATAATATAAATAATATAATAATAAATTATATATATATATATATATATATATATATATATATATATATATATTTCTATATATATATTAAAATAATAATAATATATTATTATTATTTTTATATTAATGCAGTATTTTAGTTTAATATAGAGTCTAGGCCTTCAGAAAAAAAAATTGAAGAAAATTAGCACCATCTGGTTACAGTATAAAGAAAAGGCGTAGAATCATGGTGTAGCCACTAGATGGCATGTACAGCTCTCTATGGAGAAGCATGTGAATTCCTTGTACATTTCCTTCAGAAAAGCCATTCAGTGCCTTAAAAAGCATGAAATACCTCTGTGGACTAGTTTAGCGCCGCGCTGGAGTCCAGGTGTGGTCGTGTGGCCGGTGCTCACAGGCGCTGCTTGAGGCACGTACTGGTGCAGGTTCTGAGCAGGCGAGTATCTCTCAGAGGGATATGGCGGAGATGGGTTCTGGTACAGAAACTGTGGGTTTTGGGGACCAGGGTACTGAGGTAAAGCTGGGTTTATTCCAGAAGAAGGTGCGTACGGAGGGGGCCGCTGCTCCTCCTCATTTTGGAAACCATGGTTCACCTGAGACCCATTGTCGTAGATCTGAAAGAAATTAGAGTTTTGTCAGTTTCTCAGGTTCAAAAGCATTCGAAAACCATTTTGCTGACGTATTGTGTTGTAATAAGGATATTTAACATGCATAAGCAAAGTTACGAAAAGACTATTTTAGACAACAGTGCCCATGTTAATTAATTACAGAATGACTAACAAAAACAATGAATAAACTGTTCCAGGAATATTAAATGAATGTTCATTATTTGAATCATTACTCGCCACTTACTTCAATGATACTAAAAAGACTGAGGTATTTAACATGCCTTAATAGTAAAGAAAATAAGCGTCAGATGCTTTTTCTTACAACACTGGAAAAAAATAAAGATTTTCATTTCAGATTTCATTTAGTCCACATGTCCAGTACAGACTACACCAGAACTTTTTTATATATATATAAATATAAAAGTATAAATTACCATGATGACAACTATTATCATTAATAATAATTAGGGCTGTCAAAACGATTAATCGCATTCAAAATAAAAGTTTGTGTTTACATAATATATGTGGGTGCACTGTGAATAATTATTTTGTATATAAAAATACACACACATGCATGTATATTTAGGAAAAAAATATTACTTATATATAAAATATTTATATTTATATATAATATAATTTATATATAAATCTATACACAGTATATACATGAAAATATTTCTTAAATATATACAAGCATGTGTGTGTATTTATATATATAGAAAAATTATACACAGTGCACCCAGAAACTTTTATTTTGGATTAATCGTTTGACAGCCCTAATAATAATATAATTACAATAAAGAAAGAAAAATAGTGGCAGGAACTATATAACATTCAATGTTAATATAAAATTCAGTGTTAATAAATTGCTTTGAAAACAAATGCCATGAAAACAAATCAATTACATCGATAGTTCTCAACACACACAAACCCACTAATATTATTTTAAATATTTAGAAATTAACATTGTTCATTTACACAGTCCAATCCAAGTCCTGAATGAGTTTAAGTCTGATTTGATTGTATTTAAATTTCACTCAGGCACAATAATTAGTTCCCTGTCTTTCAGAAAACACTTCCCTCGGAAAATGACGTGAACATGAACATGAAAACAGACCAAACAGAAACTCCAGACACTAACACTTAAATCAAGCCATCAATGTTATCTTTACAGCATTTTTCATGCATTTAAATTGAACTTCCTTTCAATTTTGAAAAAAGATTAAAGGACCATGACGATGAATCATTCATTAGCTTCGTCTTTGGTCAGGATAGTTAATGCTTTACAAATATACCTTATGTGTTGACAGACAGAATCTGACAAAGAACTGCAGCTTTATGAAACCGACAAACAAACAAATGACATTAGTGACTGAAAGAAGAGGATAAACATGTTCAGATTGTTTATGTCATTACCGGATTCTTGTTCTTCATCTTTAGCCTTTGGCTTCGTTTGGACTGTTCAACTCGAACCAAAAAAACTCTCGAACTTCAAGCTCAAGCTCAAATCTGCTGACTGAACACACAGCAGAACAAACATTAGTCTCAGAAAGGCTATAGGTCTGTATAAAAAGAGTCTCTCTGACTGATGCATATTATAAATTAGACTTATATACAGTAAAACTTACCTGACAGAAGGTTCTCCAATAGTGACTGTGCGTCTGCTGTGTGTGTAATGAGCAGCCAATGCCACACCTTTGCTTGGTTAGCCAGCTGAGCTAAACTCTCAATAGTCAGGTGTATGCAAATACAAAATGACCCCTGCTGACCTGTACTAAAAGTTTATAACCAATGTAAGAGCATTACAATGTCTTATTACTAAACAAGAATAACATGTATTCTTAATACAGAACATACTGTAGATGACACTGCTTTGCATTTAAGTTTAAAAAACAAAAGTAGTGAGACAAAAATAGGTAAAACATATGCAAAACATTCTTTCATTTAAAGACGCTTCCTTCTGGCTCACTTCATGTTCACAGCTGGAATAAAAGTAACATAAGAGATTTAAAAAGACTGTTCTCTAAGCTTGCAAGTTTCTCAAACATGTAATTTCTGCAATCCTAATTCATTCATGCCAATAGCCTAGTTAATTGCTTTTTTACATATAGGAGCTGTATTTTATATTATTATTATTAATGTTAATGATCATATTTACTTAAAAATAATAATAATTAATCTTATTATTTTCTTTTAAAGCAAATATCAAGATTCAGATTCAGATCCAACTCCTCCCACCTTTCATATACTTAACCCTACCCATCTCCACCCCCTGATTCCTAACCCCACCCATCTCCACCCCTTAGATCTGGACCCAACTCCGCCCCCTGGATCTCTTGTACTGCAATGAGGTGCTACTGCAAATATCTGCTTCGAACTTTGAGCATTGTAACTTTGCAGATGTTGTTTATCATATCATATTCAACCACCCCTTTAACATTTTCTTATATTGAAATTGTTTACGTCTCATTAACGGTTCATCAGGCTCTTAACGACGTCATGTCTTGGAATATCTGAAGGATTTTCCTACTATCAGACATTAAAACAGAACACATGAGGAAAATGTATTGTTTGGTCAATAATTCAAGAAGATCCATAATTTAAAGCTCTTGTACTTGCACTTACGAAAATGTACCACATTTGTAATTGTTTAACATTTGTTACAATAATACGACTGTTGACTTTTCCCCCATTTTTGTATTGATCTCTATGGCATTTGTTATGAAAAATAGCAACCTACACATTTAGAAACTCATGCAACAGTTGTAATATACATCTATAAATATCCTGTATATTTAATAAAATCACCTAGCGGTATTATACATTTAACAAGGCAAAAAAAAGACAAAATTTAATAATAATAAATAAATAGTATAAATAAATATGAAATATTATTTAATAATAATAAATAGACAAAATTTAAAAATAGACAAAAATAGACAAAAAATTTTAGACAAAATTTACCACAATAACTTATCACAATATTTTTATTTTTTTATTTATTATTATTTATTTTATTTTATTATTTATTATTATTTTATTATATTATTTTTTTATAAGTTCCTTATTGATGTGTGAGTCTATGTGGAAAGCACATTGGTCAACAGCTGTTGTTTTTAACAGTGCTATACAAATAAATTGTCATTGTCAATAATTACAATAAAACGTGACTGATTCTAGAATGGCTGGTAAAGATTTCTAATTTATGTTGGTGCAAGACGATTTTTTTAATCATGATTTTAAATAATGTTTGACTTCCTCTAGCATTTAAATAGAATTTAAATGTTGGGCTGGTTGTTCCTGCTAGTTTCAGGAAATAAATATTAATAAGGGCAGCTAACTGTAAACATCATAAAATCACGAGCTGGAGTACGAGAAATCATTTTGTACATCGTCCAGGAATAATAAAAAGCTATAAAATCATCACAACAAGTGTGCGATGAAGGTTTAGTCTGTCACATGACGTAACTAGACTAGACTTCCTGTTCAATTTCCAGATAGATGGTTTAAACGTTGAGAAATCACCACAACAAGCTGTAAAGATAGTTGGCTACGCTCACCAAACTCCGCTATCACACAGACAGAGTCACCCTGTTGTTATTCAGTAACTCAGTCACTGGGCCGATACTTTGACATCACAAAACATCCTGTTAATATTTGTCCCGATCCTCTACCGGTTAGACTGAAGCACAATGACTTTTCAATGACAAATAGAAGCAACTGATAATTAGAAGCTGATAAACGGTGTATTAGTTTTGCTAAGTACACAGAGACTGAGTTTTGTGACGTGACGAGTGTGGCGTCTGAAGGTGGAGCCAGAATGTTTTATTCAAGCTGCCCAGAAAAGACCCTTCTCGGTTCTCTGGAAGAACACAGGTTTGACCCCAGGGATATAGCTGGGACAAAGGTAACACATTTGAGTTAAACAGTGTCTAAAATGTGGTAACATGACTGAAAAAGGTCTCTTCAGAACAACTCTATTTCTGCAGTGTATAGTATGTATACGGTGCACATTTTCAGTAACAGGAAGTAATTAAACATTTTCAAAGCTCTTCTTGAATCATTATTTGATTGGGTTAAAATGCAACACGAGGAGGTCATTTTACAACGTAGCAGTCTAGTCTGAAACGTGATGTGTAAAAATGCTTCCGGTCCATTTAAAGACAGGTGAACAGGCCACATTTAACATATGAGGCATTGTCTCAAAAACTATAGATTTTACAGAAAATGTCAGAAATTTACAGGGATACTCCAGACAGAAATGAAAATTCTGCCATCATTTACTCAACATCATGTCATTCCAAACTGTGGAACATAAGAAGAAACGTCTCAGTGTTTTTTGTTTTGGCCCATACAATGGAAGCATTCTTCGTTTGTGTTCTGCAGAGGAAAAAAAGACACACAAGTTTGGAACGACAAACGTAAATAATCCAAAGTTGTGTGGGTAAATAATTATTTTAATTTTGGGGCGTAGTTTCTATTTAATGTGATCAACACATATTAGTTTACTATTGTGTTTTCTAATTGACAGACCATTTGTCACAACATATAACCCTAAAACCGTATTCTGGACAAATGTGGGTAAAATAGTATTGATTTATTTTTAAAAAAATACTTCCCTTGATCTGAGCGGTACAAGACTTGGCTACTTTTCCTAAGTTTGCCTCCTGAACACACACATTTTTTTTTTTACTCAATTCTACAATGTTAAGTGGGTGAAGAAAAACCCTCCTTAATCTTGTATTTGGGTCAAAAATGGGCACCCATAGAAATGAATGGGAAAAACTGTAATTTAGAGCATTGTAAAATGAGCCAAAATAAGACACCAGGTGACAGCAAAGTCACTTCATCTTTAGGTTTTAGCTCTAAGAACTTATTGGAATGATATTTTAAAGTAGTTAAAATTTTTTAAAAAATAAAACATAAACATAAGCATAATTTACATAGAAAATATGGTACTTTTTAAGTAAATAAATTCAAAAATACCCCCAAAATAAAAGAAAACACCATAAATGGACAGACAAAACTTTATCGAAGACAGTGATGTAACATTTATAATATAATAAGTAAAAATCAGGATCACACATGAGTCCTCTGTGCCCACATTTGTCCACAATTACAGGATTAAGGGCTATAAAGTGAATACGGTTTGAGGGTTAACAAAATATCTAATAATAATACATGGAAAATGAATAAATAAAGTGTGTAAATGTTAAGTCTTTTTCTGCTATTTTTACATTGATATTGACATTGTGCGAACTTGTTGTCATGTTTTGTGTTGCATTCCATGTATGAAAAGTGCTATATAAATAAATGTTTATTATTATTATTATTATTAAATAGACATACAACATACATTAGTTGCCAAAAGGGATTGGTTTGGGGATTTGTGTTTAATGTGCCTTCAAGTTTGATCAAACCATAAAAACATGAGAAAAAATATTTTTAAATATTTTAAATATGAGGGAAAAAGAAAACACTAAACTTAAAGTTAAGGTATTTATCTGACAAAATTATTAGGCGAAAAGAGGGTAAACAACAGTCACAGGTTTTATTTTACTATGCAAAAAATGTATAGAAAAACAAAAAGCTTGCAAGAAACAGCATACACTGACTCCAGCATAATCAGTCAATGATATTTAGTTTATTCGCTCGCTTTTACATGTCCATAATTTTTTTGAACGACAGCCTGTCCAAAAATTAAGTCCACACGAATCGACATTTCATTGTGTTATGACATAAAACAATTGCACTTAATAAAGTCTACAAGCAAAATATCATTAAAAATGGGATTGAAAGATGCTAAACGATTATAATATAATACAAATAAAATGTGAGTTCTGCTATTAGTTGCATTATAATCATTATAATCATTTTTAACGTGGATGTTTGTTTGGTTTTTGGATGGATATAGCCGGAGGTAAATTTCCAAAATATTGTGGAATGTGAAAATTGAAAAACCATCATTTATGCATTGCCCATATTACCTCTCATGCCTATAGTATCTGCAGCGTTCAACAATCACAAAGTAATAATTGTGTGTTCAATTAACAACTTACTTGTGGCATAAATTAGTTTCAGGTCACTGCTAGTCAGGTTGCCTCAAAGGACATTTCCAGGGTGCTCAGAAACAGAAGTCATCATCTGTAAACTTCTATATATACAATGTTAATTATTGCCGAAATGCATCATCACAGTCTGTGAAAACTGAAGAGTTCATAAGCAGCAAAGCCTAAAGCACGTTCTCCCTCTGGTGTTCATTCAGGGGAACTGCATTATGAATATAATCATCACTCATCAACAGTCAATCAATAGTCTGTTTTATTGCCGTTAGAGATTTTAACAATTATAAACATTTTTATTACAACATTGACTGCACAGAATAAATATTACCATTTGGGAAGTTTGTATTTTATGAGCATTGTAACATTTCCCCCCTATTTTAATAAAAAAAAAAAGAATGACCTTTTCTGAATCTCAAGTCCTAATATTTCTGGATGAGGATGGAGGAAGCGCCGCCGCCTCCATTGCAGATTCCAGCCACTCCGTACTGTCCCGATTTCAGATTGTGCACCATGTGTCCTACAATTCTCGCCCCTGACATCCTAGAAATCGCAAAACCGTCACATTAATTATCATGCAAATCTAATTCCAGTGTGTCAATGTAGTGATCAGTGATGCATGAGAAAGGACGCTGCTCACCCGATTGGATGTCCGAGGGAAACGGCTCCTCCGTTGATATTGACTTTGCTGGGGTCGATGTCTAACATCTTGATGTTGGCCAGCACCACAACACTGAAGGCTTCATTGATCTCCCAC
The DNA here is from genome assembly GCA_038021265.1 of Cyprinella venusta. Lineage (NCBI taxonomy): Eukaryota > Metazoa > Chordata > Actinopteri > Cypriniformes > Leuciscidae > Cyprinella > Cyprinella venusta. The sequence continues at coordinate 3,144,815 of CM075882.1, forward strand.
ATGGCAATGTCTTCTTTCTTCAAACCGGCCGCTTTCAGGATCTGCACCACATAGATGTCATTACACTGAACACGTCAGCTTTGCAGTTAATCCTCTGATGGTCCTCGGTCACTTCTGACCGAATAATTTTCAGTTTTGAATTATTAAAAATCACAGCTTCATCGGAAGGTTATGGCACTTGGTGACTTTTATGGCATTTGGTATGTGAACACACAAAAAAATAGAGGTCATGATCCGAGCATGCTAAGTGGTCGTAAAAAAATTAGTCACGATTTTGGTCTTTGGTCAAAAATGACCCCCATAGGAAATGAATGGGAAATTGACAAAAACACAAAAATTCACAATTTTTTATTTATTTATTTACAATTTTTTTTTTAATAAGAAATAGTTTTTGAGATTGTTTCAATTATATATTCAAATCCACCAAAAAAAGTGTTCATAAACAGCTGGGGGATTCACATGCCTCTCCATAGAGAGCTGTACATGCCATCTAATGATTACACCACGATTCTACACTTTTTCTCTATACTGTAAACAGATGGTGCTAAGATGGTGCTCAAAAAAAATTTTTTTTTCCGAAGGCCTAGACTCTATATTAAAAAATACTGCATTAATAATTAAAAAAAATATTATAAAATTTTTTTTTTTTAAATTATTATATATATATATATATATATATATAGAGAGAGAGAGAGAGAGAGAGGAAAATATATATATATATATATATATATATATATATATATATATATTTCCATTAAAAAATAGACTATAAATATTGGATAAATATTAATAAATTCAATAAAATTGTCTCAAAATACTAAATTAAAAAGAATAAATATTATAGAACAAAAATAAATTGCATTGGTTTTACTGGGATGGAAGGAGTTTCATTTTTAGGCCCAGGACGTGACTCATAAAGGAAGACCATCAGAGGGTTAAGACAAATATCAGCTCACCTTCGGGACGGCAAAGGCTGGAGCGATGGGGAAGTCGATGGGGGCGACGGCAGCATCAGCAAAAGCTGCAAATTGACAAAAAAACTGTAGTCGAGATGTGTAGGAAAAGATTGGCCATTTATGAGTAACTCACTATTAGAATGCAACAACTCAACTCCATGTTTTAGTAGCATGACAGTAACACAGCCGTTTTCCCAGTAAAAAAAAAAACATTTTTTTTTAAAGAACATTTAAATTTACTTGGTTCTATGTTGTGACATTTATAAGATATTATCAAAATGTAATGTATTTGAACCCTCCAGGAATATTTAGGTGGTTTTTTTTTTGTCTTTTGAACAATATCTGAAAAACTGTTTTTGGACAATGTCATCAAAAGGGTAGTTAGACTGTAGCTAAACAACTTCATTTAAATTATTTACATTAATGCCTTTAGAATGATGTTATTCTTCAAGAAAGAATCCAGGTGATAAATACAACGGGACTAAACCATGTGATAGAAACATGAGCAATATAAGATTGCCTCCAATCATTGCAGCATCTGTTGAAATGATCCGAATACATCATAAAATGATTTAAATTTTTGCCTCACCAACAATCTTTGCCAGCGGTGTGACGCCGAGCCTCTTCGCTGCGTCCGCTGTCATGAGCACGAGAGCAGCCGCGCCATCGTTCAGCGTACTAGCGTTAGCGGCCGTCACTGTGCCTGCACAAACAAACGTCCCGAAACAAGTCTACATTATCCTCAAAGCAGACATTTAAAAACAGTATGGCTTCAAAATGTTCACTTAGGTCTATTTTGTATTAAATGGTCTGATTGCTAATAATTAACGAAAGCACTGGATTAGTTGAAACATGTAGTTCAAACGCACCTGCATTTTTTTTTTGCATTTTGTGAAATTCAGTCGAATAAAAGACGAGTCATATATTTCGTCATTGAAGATTTCTTATAAATGGTGTAAAAATATCATCTCGGCTCACTCTAGCGAAGCCAATATTAAGTAACAATTCGTTATAATCCTCAAAGCATACATTTAAAATAGTGACACATGACTGAAAGTCATGACGAGAGATTATTAAAACAATGATTGAAAAGAATAACTAAAAATTTACAATCTTTAAGTACACTTAAGTGGCCTTATATTTCAGGTACAGTTTTTTTTATTATTTCAATATACTTTTAAGGTTAAAGAGATGATCTTTACCGTTCTCTTTCTGGAACACAGCTTTCAGTTTGGGGACTTTGCTGAAGTCAACCTTCTTATACTCTTCATCTTCCTTCACAACAATGTCTGGTTTTCCTGAGAACATTTTAAATCACAATAATGGTGCATTTTAATATATACAAATATATATATATATATATATAATATGCATATATATTTGTGTATATTCCATCATGTATTTTAACAGTTGTTCAATAAAACAATGAACCAATTATTATTGTTTCATTGTTATTATATATGTATTTATGTATTTAAAGCAGGGCCGTGCAAATATTCATTGTGATTAATCGCATCCAAAATAAAATAAAAAATAAACAAAATAAAATATACTGCATTTATATTTAAGAAAATGTTTTATTCATATATAACATATTTATATATATATATATATATATATATATATATATATATATACACACAGTATTTACGTGTAAATAATTCTTAAATATATACATGCATGCATATGTATTTATATATGCAAAATAATTATACACAGCACACACACATATATTATGTAAACCCAAACTTTTATTTTGGATGCGATTAATCGCAATTAATCTTTGCACAGCCATACTTTTAAGCTATCATTCACTTAGGTCTATTTGTATGATCAAAATTGTCCGTTTAATCGTCAAATTAATCGACTGATTACTCAATTACAAAAATAATAATTAACGACAGCACTGGATTAGTTCAAACGTGTAGTTCATTGTTTTGCCTTTTGTGAAATCCAGTCGAATAAAAGACCAGTCATATATTTCGTCATTGAAGATTTCTTATAAATGGTGTTAAAATATCATTCTAGTGAAGCCAATCTTGTGTAACGTCTTGTCTCATGAGATAATATATCCTCACACCCCCACGTATTTTAACTCATATTAGGCTTTTTTTTGCGAATAAGGGATTTCGCAGCCAAACCAACCTCTCTGAGGGATGCTCACAGGAACCACTTCCTTGGCCATGATCCCGGACTCCCACGCTGCTTTGCTGCGGCTGTAGGAGCTGATGGCAAACGCGTCCTGCTCCTCCCTAGAGAAGCTGCTGTTCTTGGCTGTGTTTTCAGCACAGTTTCCCTAAAAATGCGGAAATATGGTGAAGTTATACACAACCATGGCCTCTCCAGTGTTTCTAATCAACTTCTTTATTTACTCAAATACAATCACTCTTACTGGTTTATAAAAAATATGTACGTGCCATGTGGAATTTGTTGTAGACGTCCGTCAATCCGTCCTTAACAATCAGATCCTCCATCTTCACTCCACCATAAGGGGGCGCTTCTCTGGCCATGACATACGGAACCTGAGACATGCTTTCCATCCCACCAGCAACCATCACATCCTGGGAGACATCATGAAGATTCACTCATTTTGCTTTATTAAAGGAGTAGTTCACTTTTAAAAAACTTTTGCTGATAATTTCCTCACCCCCATGTCATCCAAGATGTCCATGTCTTTCTTTCTTCCGTCGAAAAGAAATTAAGGTTTTTGATGAAAACATTCCAGGATTTTCTCCATATAATGGAATTCAATGGGGACCAAACGGTTCAAGGTCCAAATGAGAGTTTCGGTGCAGCTTCAAAGGGCTTTAAACGACACCAGAAGACGAATAAGGGTCTTATCAAGCAAAACGATCGCTCATTTAATAAATAAATAAAGAAAAAAAATTTAAGTTTTATAAGCTCAAATGCTCACCTTGCTCTGTTCGTGACTCTCCTGTTTGAACTCATTCATCAAAATGAAAGAATCTTTTTCGAGTCATTTGGTTCATTCAACAAAAAAAGGAACCAAATGACTCAAAAAAAAAGATTTGTTAATTTTAATGAACGAGTTCGAACAGGAGAGTCACGAACGCGCATCACAGAACAGAGCAAGGCGAGCATTTGAGCTTATAAAACTCAAACTTTTTTGTTTATTTATTAAATGAGCGATCATTTCGCTTGATAAGACCCTTTTTCATCATCTGGAATTGTTTAAAGCCCTTTGAACAGTTTGCAGTTTGCACTGAAACTGTCTTTTGGACCTCAACCGTTTGGTCCCCATTGAAGTCCATTATATGGAGAAAATCCTGTAATGTTTTCATCTAAAATCTTAATTTCTTTTCGACTGAAGAAAGAAAGACATGGACATCTTGGATGACATGGGGGCGAGTAAATTATCAGCAAAAGTTTTTTTTTTTTTAAATGTGAATTACTCCTTTAAAGGCTCACTCTGCCTGAATCTCTGGTGTTTCACACTACCTGATGGCCACACATGAGACTTTGAGCGGCCAGCATGATGGACTTCATCCCAGAGGCACACACTTTATTGATGGTGGTGGCCTCAGTGGACAGAGGGAGACCTGCACGGCAGAGCAAACATTACACAACCCTAACAGAACCAACAAGACTACAAAAACTTGCATTTGAAGATTCATCTCAGGCAAAGCACAAAAAATGAAAGAAAAAACCTTCACCTGCACCCAGAACAGCTTGTCTGGTCGGTGCTTGTCCTTCTCCTGCTTGCAACACATTGCCCATGTACACTTCCTTCACCTCCTCCAAAGGGATTCCTGTAGATGAGATGCAAACCTCCGAACATCAGAACAAATAACACTTAAAAAAGTAGATTTAAATGACACTTATTTCATGAATATGATTACATTAAATAATAATAATAAAGTGGTATTTATTATATATGCAAACAGCTCACCTTTCTGATTTTTTTATTATTAGATTTTACATGATTACATATGCATATAATATGCACTATTGTTCAAAAGTTTGAAAAGTATGGTCAGTATGATATTGAAAGAAGTCTTATGTGTTTACCAAGGCTGCCTCTAATTGGTCAAAAATATAGTAAAACAGTAATATTGTGAATTATTCTTATTATTATATTTTAGTGTATTTTAAAATGCAATTTATTCCTGGCCAAACATTCAGCATAATAATTATCCAGTTTTCAGTGCCACATGATCCTTCAGAAATCCTTATTTATAATAATTTAAAATTTCGAATACATATCATGCTACTTTTTTGTGTGGAAATGAATACTTTTTTTTTTCAGGATTCTTTGATCAATAGAAAGTTGTAAAGAACAACATTTCTTTGAAATACAAACATTATACATGTCTTTATGGACATATATGGAATATATAAAATAAAAATGTGTATTTCTGCTAAGACTATCAGGGGCCGGTTGCATTAAATTTTATTTAAGACTGTTCATAATTTGTTTTAAGTCAGTTACATAAAATTGTAGATTGGTCTAATTTGATACAGAAATTTGATAAGACCTTTAATTATTAACTCTGAGAAAATGAATAGCTCCGAGCATAACGTCATGGGTTGCCATCTCGTAATCACGGTTGAACACAGCATAAGCCTGTTGCTTTGGTTAACGAGGAACTGTAAAGACGACTGATGTTTGTTTACAGTGACTGTAAAGGTCTACACTAGTGTGGATGACATGGAAATGTACAGTATATGCTGAAAGACAGGTAGGACGTCGTATCATTGCAGTGGGATGAACATTTTTGGTCCTGCGGGCGAGATATATGTATGTTGTGATATTTAGACCACTTCTATAACTGATTGCTATCAGGATGTGAATAGAATTCCAACTAGTTCAACAAAAAGTGTTTATAAAACAAATAGCCAACCCTACATTTAACATAACGGCTATGCTTTCATGCAATTGGCCCCAGATCTCTAACGTTACCTGCTTTCTCAATGGCTCCTTTAATAGCAATGGAACCGAGTCTGGTGGCAGGCACTGTGGAAAGGCTTCCTTTGAAAGACCCCATTGGGGTCCTGACAGCACTGACGATGACAACTTCCTGTTCAGAGATTAAAAAAGATCATATTCACTGAATACACGCCTGAAACAGTTCTGGCCCCAATGAAGTGATAAAATCGCATAACATTTACTTAAGTTACTCACATTTAGAGCTGGTCCTGTGCTGTAGGTCCTGCTTAGGTATTTATGTGCCTGCTAAGACATATTCATAAAACGGGTGTGCGTTAACATAATATCTGGTTACAGCATTTATGCCAACAAAGACAAAATATACAGGTTATAAAGAGAAGCGCACTATTTTGAAAGGTAAACAATGAAACAGGCCTGCAGTCAAAGTGCTGCAGCATGTGCCGTGAGTCGCAAGTTCGGCTATTAATAACTATTTATTTAGTTCAAACTCACCAGATGTCTGCACAGATGAGTGCGTAAGCTGTACAGGGCACTGGATGCCATAACTGCGATGAAAAATTGTATTCACACAAGAACAAATTTCACCTTCAAACCTCCGAATGGAGTGGACGTTTGCAGAGAGCAGCCAATCACAGCAAGAGGTGTGTCTGCGTCACATGGCGACGGTGAGAAGCATTATGGGTAGTGTAGTATATATTATGGTTGTGGAAAAACTTGAAAGTAGAGCGTTACATAGGTGAAATATTTTTTTAAACACTTGTAAAAGGTTCTAAGAAATGTAATATTTGTCTCCATGTTGGTTTCATACATCTTTGAAATACCATTTTTGGAATAGCTAAAGTTTTCTTGGATTTAACAAAATGTGCCTTTTCATGAAAGGTTTTCAAATGTGTGATTTTGACACACAGTGCTCTCTAACTTTGATTTGTCTGACAAAAATCTGATGTTAATAATATAAAATCTCTTCAATGCTTTATTTATTTATTTATTTTACTACGAAATAGAAATAATTGAAGATTAGGCCTATTGCAACTATGTACGTGCCACTATTTAAAAGTAGATTTGTGCCTTTTTTATAATCTTAGAATTACATCATACACCACAGTGTCTTAAATTCAGAAACTCATTATACAAGAGTAATTATAAAAAGAATTTAATTAGCCTAAATTTTAATGTATTTTTTAAACAGGTGAATAAGTTATATTGAGGATGTGCATTTTGCAGGAAAAATACATCCACTTTTTCTTATATATTTTTTATTTATTATATTAGAAGATGCATTAGAACCGAGTTGCAAGTTTTTGTGAATAAAAATCATATTTATTTCTAAAATCAAAATCATACATTCATACATTGTGGCATTTTCTGTACAACATCGAACATACTGAGACTGACGTTTTCTACATTTTCAGTTAAACGTTTAGTAGCAGTTCAGCCATCCATAGTTCAACAGAACACGATTCACTCGTTTTGAGGAGAAATCATACTCCGTTTGCCTGGGACCTTCTGAGAAATACAGGTAACCTAAAAATTAGAAGAAGAAAAAATTCGGGATAAGGGAACAGCGTTAAAAAACGAATGACTGATTTGTTAATGTTTTTTTGATTTTTTTTGCGTTTAAGCTCACCATAATTTTCAAAAGCCGCGTCCACATGTGAGCCAATGCCAGGAAAATGATCCTGAATAGTTTTAGGAAAGCCTCTGTCCATCTGGCCTGTTCTTTCATTGAAGCTACACCATTGTACAAATGATGTTAGTTTTGATGATATTTTAAAAAGCTGTTATAATCAACATCATATTATATTGCTTTCTCACCTCCAGTATTTGCTTCCAACAAAGAACAAAGTGCGTCCGGTTGACTTCACGTGTACGGCCGCATCGATCTTTTTCACATATGTGGGAAATCCAAATTTGGTTATGGGTTTGGGATATCCGGGCAAAGTAGTGCTGCCTTTTATTCCCCAATACTGCTGACCTGAATGAGAAGACCACATGCACAACTACATTTACTGAAGCCTATGCAACACTTAAAGACTCTTGAGGAAATTAGACTTTACCATTGAAAAGGAAGCTAACATCTCTGCCGCTGAACTCATACGCAGCATCCACAGAGTCAATGGATGGCCAGGTAGATTTGATTTCATGCATTGAAAGTCCACTATAGTAGCCCTTTTTCCAGTAATACCTGATGGACATGAAGGCATGATAAATGACAAACTTTTTTAATTATATTTTTTACATGAACATTGCCAAAACCACATTAGGTATATCATTTTTTGATTTAAAATTTTTTTCAGCATTTCCCATATATATTGAGATTACTATACTAAAATTAAACAATATCAATTAAAATGATATTCTCACCCATGTTTAAAGAAGTACAGTTCTCCACGAACGCTGGTTGCTGCATCAAATACCAAGTCACGCTTGCACGGTTCTGGTGGGTTTGGTTCAGGATTGGGTTTTGGTTCTGGTTCTGGCTCTGGTTTATCTATTGACTCTCGAACACCTGAAACATTATAGAAAATGGGTGGAAAATACATATCTATTGATTTTTTTATCTATGATATTAAGGAAAAACCCAAAAAACATATACCATACAGGGCCTGGACCCCGAGCCGGTCATCACGGGGAAGTGTGTAGCCATTGGTGTTGACGTATCGGTAGGTTGGATACATGAGAGCTGAAGGGTCTCTGGAGTGATCTAGTCCCAGTGCATGTCCGAATTCATGAGCAGCCACCAAAAGCAGGTTTATACCTAAAGCAGTTAGTGATTTTTTTGTTTAAATAAACTTGTAATCATTTACATACACATAAGCATGTGATTCTAAGTGATTTGTGCATTCACCTCGTGAACTTTGAGTCCACGTCTCATCATCATCAAAGTGTGTGTCTCCTCCCTGCTCTGGACCGGGTGAGTTGGCGTGAGCCAGAACCCCATTAGGCCCATCAAACGGGTAAAAATCTCCATGATCTAAAAAATAATCATGATTTTAACGGTAAAAGACTGTAAATTGGTTGTAAATTTAACGACAAAACTGTAAATTGGTTGACAGAAAGTTTCCGTACTATATACAGTAAATAAAACAATATGGGATATAATTTTACTGTAAAATAAATATCAAAAATAATCATGATTTTAACGGTAAAAGACTGTAAATTGGTTGTAAATTTAACGGCCAAACTGTAAATTGGTTTACAGAAAGTTTCCATACTATATACAGTAAATAATATTATATGTGATATCATTTTACTGTAAAATACTGTTAAATTTACAGTTTATGAAAGTGAAAAAGAACAACTCATTGTATAATTTACAGTGAAAAACCGTGAATTGACATTCCCACAATTCGCCGTGTGACACTTCACATTTTATGTATTTTTGTTGAAAATAACTACGGTTCCTTATGTTTTCTTGTTTTTTTTTTTTAGATTAACATTGAAAACAGATATACATTTTTCAACAAAATGACAAATAACAATAACAAAATTAAATATGGTTTATTACTGTAAATTTTAATTTAAGTCTGTAAAACCATTAACGTTCCTACCGTATTTTTAACGGTAACCACATCTGCCGTTTTTTTTACTGTAAAAATTACGGTTTTATTTTTTACTGTGGGCTAATATATATTTATATATGTTTGGAAATCAGAGATTGGTTGAGAACCTACATCCAGCTTTGAAGAGAATCATGATATCAGCTGTGCCACTGTAAATCTGTTTGAAATCGAGTGGGATAACGTCACTGTAGAGCTGGAAAGCTTTGGCAATAATGGCATCCACATCTCTCTGGCTCAACTGGGATGTATATTCAGTAATTCTAAGAGAGAAAGAAGCAAATCATGTTTAATATCATTAAAAGTCACCAATTGACAATTCCTATTTTGATTGAGCAACAGGAAGACACATGCAAGTCCATGCCAAACCAACCTGTATGTTATAACGCTCTGCTTCCAGCTGGGTCTCCCCTGGAAGTGGTTGAATTTGGCCACATCGGTGACTCCACAGCGCGGCAGCTTCATCGTCTCAAGCGTGTTTGAGTCCAGCTTGCCCGTGACCTCCAGTCCAAAAAACGCCTGCATGTCCTTCAGTTCCTTTTCTAGATCTGGGAGGAACATGGTTCTGCTGCGGGATTCAGACGCATTATTGTCCCTATAGAACTGTGACAGATACGCCTGGGGAGAACGAGGAAGGAACGTTTTAGCACTATTATAAGAAACATAAGAGTAAGGCGTGTGGGTACTGACCTCTGCTATTTGATGGTCTTCTGATGATGCAGTCGTAGGTGCCCCTTCACAAAGAGCCGAATACACCACGAGTGTCAGAACTAGAGCTGTCGAATGCCCCATACTACAGTCCTGTTCCTCTGCAGGGAAAGAAAAGTGTCCTCCAAAGTCTCTGTTTCTGCCTTTTATGAGCCTAGATCGTCTAAAAAGGGGCCTGTCCCGAGTTTTATCATTTCCAATCAGCAGTGGTATTAGCGGGGGTGGGAGAGAGAACTCAGAGTTTCAGGGGGGTTAAGCTCCTGTCTGAACATGTCAGACAAAAGTTTGTATTGAGGATGACATCACCTGTGACTCAACTGAATGGGCTGCTTTAGGAAGGTCGTGGGTTTTGTATTCCCCCCATCTGCTCATTTTCATCCCCGGAGGGAATTTGTTTTATCAACAAAGTTAGAAGTTGGTTTTTTTTTGTAGCCTACATTACACTACGTTTCTACATTGTCTAAATTTCCACATTCAAATTTAAAAAATGTCATGAAATGTGTCTTAGCAATTGAGAAAACATTATTCATAAAAAAGGATATACAGCAGTTTCCATTCAAAGTTGCACATAAAAAAATGCAAATAAAGCAGTTTTTTCCATCACATGTTCAAGATAAAAATATCATTACTTCCAGGAATTCAAAAAAATATATATCTGTAATGAATGGGAGTTGTTTTTTGCATCAAAAACTTGCGTCAGATGAAATGGAATAAACACTGTCATCTTGCATTTGTGTTGCAATCATGCAATCATGTGAGACAGTTCTGGCACTTAATCATTGTGATGACAGACTTTAGTGCAGGGCTTTCAGTATGATCAAACCAGTATGATATTCAGTATGATCATTAACGTTAGAAGAAGAAGAAGTTTTATTTAAGGAATGCACTATGCATTTTAATTGGTGTTAAAATATTAAATGATAGTAGAATGTCAGCCAGGAAACATCTCACAGCCTTTAATGATCAAGTGAATGAGTACATTTGACCAAATTTATCTCAAGAGTTGTGTCCTGTATATTTCTATCCCATACACTTTGATCCATATAATATACATACATATATATATATATATATATATATATATATATAGTGAGTGCAGGGAAAGGGAAAGAATGCAGATAAAGTGGGCTGATTTTTTTAAACATGTAATTTAGATACCGAGATGGGTTTTTTTTCCTTTATTGCGTTTGTTAACTTAAAGGTTCAGCTTTAATATCAGTTCATATAATTTGCAAGGTATACCAATAATTATTTTTATATTATGCACTCCAGACTCCAAATTTCTTTTCAGGTACAGTATAGTGGGCAGAGCTTGTGGCCTGTAAAGATTTAATTTAATAAGCATTAAATGTTTATAGACAATGACAGGACAGTATGTTCTTTTTTTCAGCTTTGACTGAAGTTTTATATAACCACTGGAATCCCCTTCAGGGCACATCCAGTGCCTATATAAGTTTCCTAAACCCTGACATTAATGAAAGACGCAAATGCAAAAACACAACCCTGAGGCTTTTTAACAGAGGTCTCCAAAACTAAACTCTTGCCCTAACATGTACCCACAGGAAGTTAACCCATATACGTCCCAGAGATCCTTTAACAGAAATCCTACTTGTTTTTTTTTTTCCAGATAGTCTCTGGGGTTATCTAACGTTAGCCTATTCTATAGCCATGTGATCATCACAAAGAGGGTTTTTTTTTTTTTTTTTTTATTACAGTATTATTTGCTTTAAGATAATGCTTTACTTTCGAACTTTTTTGGCAAAGTTTAGTGTAGGAAATAGTATTTCACATGACTTTGATTTTACTTTATTGACACTGTCATTTCCGGATAGTATTCGTTCATTAAAAATAAACAAATTCCGGCTTTTAAACTTCTCCTCAATCATAGACATATACACTAGACCTCACCTTGGCTACGGCAGTTCATTGGGAGCCCCTCCACTTTAATGCATCAGCGTCAATGTAGTAGACACAGGTCTAACGGAAATAAAATCACCATAAATCATCACGAATGCGATTTTTCTTGTTTTTTTTTTTTTTTGTTCCCACGGTCAGACATGTATTTATCATTGATTCCAGAAAGAAAAAAAAATTATTATTTAAAAAAAAACATTCTTCCTAGTTCAGAGAACATCTTACACTGCACAAAAGTCCGCCACCAGAGATAACAGCATTACCTAGCTCTACAGGTGGAAATGGGAGAGATGCCATTTGAATTGAGACGAATGCAGCTATCTTTGAATTATTGGGTTAATATAAATGGCCATAATGAAGATCACCCAGCACAAATCACTTTAAAATCTTGTTGGGAAAAAGAGAAGAGGGAGACAAAAAGCTTTGGGTGGACAGCTATACAAAAAGCAACAGAGTTCAAATTAACGGAGTTAAAAATCAGTCCAACAGTACCATTACCAATAGTACCACCTTGGATATTGCCAGAGGTAAAAGTAGATTTGGCTTTATTAGAAATGAGGAACAAAGACATGGGGTTCATTTTTAACTCGTATAACGTACAGGAGTATATTGATAATTATAATAATTATATTCAGATTTACACAGATGCGTCAAAGACTTTAGATAATAGGGTAGGAATAGCGTTTTTTATTCCAGAGTTTAATATTTTAGCAGCAAAAAGAATAAGTGATAATGTGTCAGTATACACAGGAGAAATGATAGCAATTCTGTTAGCAGTACAGTGGATAGAGGAAGTTAGACCATTAAGAACTATTATTTGTTCAGATTCTGCATCATCTTTAGTCAGTTTACAGAACAATCATTCAGAAAGTAGAACCGATATATTAATAGAGATTCATCAAGCATTATATAGAATTCAAATGATGGGTAATACAGTTATATTTGTGTGGGTTCCAGCACATATTGGAGTTAAAGGAAACGAAAAGGCAGATAATACTGCAAAGGAGGCCACGAGAAGAGAAAACATCGAAGTAGAAGTTAACATGAGTAAGATGGAAATGAAGAGCATTATTAAACAGTGTTTGAAGAAAAGGTGGCAAAAGCAGTGGGAAGAAGAGAGAAAAGGACGGTGGTTTTATAAAATTCAGAGGAAAGTGGGGGAAATGAGATGTACGGGAAGGAAAAGGAGAGATGAGACAATTATATCTAGACTCAGATTTGGGCACACAGGATTAAACAGTACTTTATTTAGAATAGGTAAGCATAACACCGGCAGATGTGATTACTGTGAACAACAAGAGACAATAGAACATGTTATGATACACTGTAAAAAATATGAGGAAAAAAGGAGGGAAATGATCCAAAATTTGAAAAAGGAAAAAGTAAGGTTTGATTTAGTAGAACTTTTTAGGAAAAATTCTAAAGATAAGTGTTATGGAATTGTTTTGCAGTATTTTAGAAGGACTAAGTTAATTGAGAGGATTTAATTTTTTTTTTTTTTTTTTTTTTTTTTTTTTTTTTTTTTTATTATAAGTAAGTAGACTGAAAGCCATTCAGTTCCACACTCCATACCAGTTGGTGGCAGTAATGCACCATTTCGTTGTGTGCCAACCGCCAAAAATCTAAAAGAAGAAGAAGAAGAAGAAGAACAGCATTACCTAGTTACTTCCTATGACAAGACCCCTGTTCCAAGATGGCGGCGGTTTTGACGCATGCTTAGAACTCTAAGGTGAGGTCTAGCGTTTCTAACCAGAACTAAAACACGCTAATAACATTTTAACTAAACTACTTCCTAACATGAGATTAGAACACTCTTGTCCCATACACCGCACGACCCAGAGTGTTATCAAAAGGTGGACTGGTTTAAGAAATCAACGGAACGTAATCGGAAGTTAATAAAAGAAGACAGGCAAGCCCCTATTGCTTTACACATCTCTCTCCATGACGGTGAGAGACACATTTTTACCTATGATTTTTACAGCAGTAAATGAACTAAGAACATCTGACCTAACTTGAAAATTAACACACATATCTTTACCATCACAAAAACTTTAAGTTCTTACTGCAATAACACATAAATCAACGCTCAATAAAAACCTTGGGGTTCTAAGCATGCGTCAAAACCGCCGCCATCTTGGAACAGGGGTCTTGTCATAGAAAGTAACTTTTTTTTTTTTTTTTTTTTTTTTTTTTTTTTTTTATTGAACTTTTTCTTATTAGGTAACGCTGCTATCTCTGCCTTTACTTCAAATTCATTGATGGTGTGGCGGAGTTTTTTTTTTAAGGAACAAATATAATCACAAATACAGAATTACATCACAAATCAAAATTAAATAATAAAAGAACATTAACATTAAATAAATAATAACATCCTTATAATAAAATAGTATAAATAATAAAAAATGAAATAAAATAAACAAACAAAACATTAAATAAAATAAATAAAAATTGAGCCAGAGGTACCATATAATTTAAAATAAATTTGCTACGCTTCCAAAAGCATCTGCTTATGAAAAACGGATAATTTGATGGGCAATTTAGATATATAATAATTACATACTAACAGAAAGGGGAGACCGCCAACTTTAGAAAAAATATAATTGGGAATAGCATTCCATATGGAATCAGAATCATTCAAGAACTGCCTCAACCAATTAGGTGGCGGAGTTTTGTGCAGCGTATGATGTTCACGGATGAAATCTGAACTAGGAAGAATGTGTTTTTTTTTTAATAATAATAATTTTTCTTTCTGGAATCAATGATAAATACATGTCTGACCGTTGGAACAAATAAAAAAACAAGAAAAATCGGATTCTTGATGATTTATGGTGACTTTATTTCCATTAGACCTGTGTCTACTACATTGATGCTGATGGGCTCCCCTGTTTCAAGATGGCGGCTCTATTGACGCATTCGTTCCAATGAACTGCCGTAGCCAAGGTGATGTCTAGTGTATGTCTATGGTTCTGATCCACGATCGCACCTCGCGATCATTCATTTAACTATTTAAAGAAAGACAGGAATAAAGCACCAATGCAAACTTTTTATTAGTCAAATTCATTAAAAAATGTAAACTCAAGTATAGAATATAAGTAGTCAAAGACAAAAATACTGTTGTTAATGAGAGGACACAAGACTGCTGCAGGTTATGACCTGGCAGTCAGCGCTAGCAGCTAGGTGCATTGTGGGTAATTTTGTATTGAGCGTTGATTTATGTGTTATTGCAGTAAGAACTTAAAGTTTTTGTGATGGTAAAGATATGTGTGTTAATGTTCAAGTTAGGTCAGATGTTCTTAGTTCATTTACTGTTGTAAAAATCATAGGTAAAAATGTGTCTCTCACCGTCATGGAGAGAGGTGTGTAAAGCAATAGGGGCTTGCCTGTCTACTTAATTTACTTCCGAATTACGTTTCGTTCGTTGATTTCTTAAACCAGTCCAGCTTTTGATAACACTCTGGGTCGTGCGGTGTATGGGACAAGAGTGTTCTGATCTCATGTTAGGAAGTAGTTTAGTAAAAATGTTGTTAGCGTATTGATGCATCCTCGGTAAACGGGGCGGATCAAGAACACAGCGACTGATGACGTTTCACAAGTCCACAAGAACACAAGTACAGACCATAGACTGTAAAAAGGTACAGACAAGTACGCATATATTGAGAAACGGCCAGTGTCTATGCTCCTCAATGAAATCACGGCCACGCCCCCATGGTAATGGTACCGCCCACGGCGCAAATTTAAAAATCATTTAGATTTCATTTATTCAAATGTTTGTGTCTGAAGTCACAATTTAGCACAAGTAAAATTGAAAAACGGGAGAAAAAAATAAATATTCACTGATAATGTCTGACTGGGAAAATGAATGTCTGGTTTCCATTTTTTCATTTGCATTTTATGGTCTGAAAATCGAATTGTGAAGCGTTACACGGACCGTCCGTTGTATACACTGTAGTACGTCCAAGACATACGTTAGAATTCCATCCCGAATATACCATCCCCTTTCCGCTCTTTCTCCTTCCAAACTGACCAATCACCTTCCACGCTCTCTGACAGCTAACCAATCAGAGAAGGTCTTGCGTTCTGCTGCGAGCTTTATATTTCCGGGGCTGCTTTAGGAATGTAAACTATTCAACATGGAGACAGTTGATAAGCTGGAGGCGATGGTAAGCTGTTTTTTTTTTTCAGGCAAACGTTTCCATCAAATGTTTTCACTTGTAAAGTGACGGATCCGTCTATTTGTTAATAATACCAGTGCCGTTGCATTAGACGACGTAATGCAGAATAAAACACGAAAATTACATGTTCTCTATATTCTTCTGTCTTTCCCTCAGGTTGGAGGGGAGAAAATTACGAAAAACATGTAGCTGGATGGCTAACTAGTGCCACAGCTAATTACATGATTTGATAATATTTACAGCAATATCAGTTTTCATGGCATTAATATACTATAATGCTTATATTTTGAAACGAAACCTTGGCATTCAGCCTGAAAATATTTATTTGGTTGAAATTGGTTCGATAGCTGGTCGGTAGTGAGGGGAGTGCGGGTGCGGGAGGGCCTGTGCGTCTCTCCGCCAAACTGTGCGCTGCAGCCCGAACTTACTCCTATACATTATTCAATAAGGTGTTTATACACGTATAAACTGTTCGGGCTTATATACGTCAAGTTAATGTCGCAGTTGTTATTAACTGATAAAATTAATATAAAATGTGTCCATTGCTTCTGGACGACGCGTTTATCTTTGTAATAGTGTAGTTTGTGAAGATTCTGACAATTAGCATGCCTGCGAAATGTCATAAGTCATTTTTGTTATTCAATGATTTTAGTAAAACCTTAAACCTGTATTAATTTTATATTTGGATGTTTAAATATCATTAGTACGAGGAAACGATAGGGGGCGCAGTATTAGCTTGCCATATTGTATGTGTGTATATATGGATGTTGCCTAATAAAATACATAAGAAATAGATGCAAAGTAGCTTTCAACACTAACTTTTAAAATGATTGCCCGTATTATGAAACATCAATGGATCTCAGCACTATAGTGTTAATGTTTTCTAATGTTTATGTTAAAACTGTGTTCTTCCCAGGCTTTTAATTGGCATTATTTACATGATTCTTGGATATTTCAGCATGCAGAAGGACCACCATGAATGCGTACTGTCTGTCCAGTGCCCCTTTTATATTGTACTACTGATAACCCAGTTATTAAAGCAGTGCAATGTTAAAAGGGCATTGGCCAGGGATCTTTCTCAAAGGTAGGGTCAACGGCGTGGCCAGTCGCATCGATTGCTGTTAACAGGTGCTCTGACTTCATTGCACTACTGTATTGGACAGCTAGCAGTGCAATAGTATTGTCAAAGCATCTGAGAACAGCTTTGCACAATGTTTACAACTTTTCAAAGAGGTGCACCATCTCAGTTGGCATATAGTTGTTTGTTTTCTCTGTTTCACAGGTCGTAATGTCTAATCCTAATTCTTGGGACCCTATCAGTATTGACTCTGCTGTCCACTGTGTTCAGAGTAGTGCAATATTGCTAATAGGGTTTCAGGTTTTAGATCGTACCCTCGTTCAGATGGGCCAATACATGCTAAAACCTATGAACGGCAATCAACTCCTGACTTTTACTGAATGATGGTGTTTAGATCAATGTCCTTGTAGTTCCAGAAAGCAGAAGCTGATATAGAATATGTGGAAAAGCGGCTGAAATTTGACTTCATGGCAAATGTGCGTGAAGCGGGCTCGTTTGAGGTAAGTTTGTATACATTTATTCACTTTAAGTAATGACCGATTCTGTTTGTCTAAATCTGGGGTTGTTGATTTCAGGGAAACCCTGTTCAGTTGCTGGAGAACCTGTCGGCGATCAAAGCGCGCCATTCGGCCCTGTGCTCTCAAGTGGAGGAGATCGCAGCAGAACAGAAGCGATCCATGGACTCCATACGAGCTCATTTGGACACGACAGTACAGCTGGTTCAACAGCTGCAGAACACAGCAGATGTGCAGGTAATCATTCATTAGTGCAACAAGAGCACAAGTCTAAACAAAGCCGGGTCCTTGTCAATGTTACTACATTAGAGGCCATACACAATGATTTTATCATGGTAAAGGGAGTGTTCTTTGAAAAATAAAGTAGTTCCAAGATGTTTGTGGTTCAGACTCGGTGCGCTAATGGGATTTGTGGTGTTCAAGGTTCCTCCACTGACAGAAGAAGAACAAGAAGCGAGAGATGCTCTCTGCTCATCCATCGCTGCTTTAAATGTAGAGGTTAGACAGTTCTATTAAATGGTTTTCATCATAACTACACTACTGTTCAAAAGTTTTGGGTCGGCAAGATTTAAAAAAAAAAAAAATTAGGGCTGTCAAACGATTAATCGCTTCCAAAATAAAAGTTTGTGTTTACATAATATATGTGGGTGCACTGTGGATAATTATTTTGTATATATAAATACACACACATGCATGTATATTTAAGAAAAAAATATTATTTATATTTAAAATATTTATATATACTTGAAAATATTTCTTTTAATATATACAACTGTGTGTGTATTTTGTTTTATATATATATATATATATAATAATTATACACAGTGCACCCACATATATTATGTAAACACAAACCTTTATTTTGGAAACGATTAACGATTATAGCTGCATTTATTTGAAAATATAAAAGATACGGTAAAACCAATAATGCTGTAAAATTACTGTTAAATTTTAATATAAAACCGCATTTATTTGAAATGCAAAACTTTGTAACACAAATATCTTTGTCACTGAATTTAATGTGTCCTTGCTAATTAACAGTATATATTTCTAACTTTTAAACAGTATTGTATGTCTCTGTACCTATTAAAATATTTGTGGTCTTAGAGGCAAAAGCTTCTTTTTTAGTTATTTATTAATGCATTTCTGTTTCTTTAGGCCATGCCGATATCAGAACCTCAAACTCAAGCACAGTCTGAATGTAAGGACAGAAGAAAACCATCAACATAAAGCAGCTGTAACATTTTCACAACATCTAAGGTGAACAGCATCTTTATCAGTCTCAATAATTGTAATTTATAGTTATTTCGTCTGTCTTGCAGCACGGAACATGCTTGAAGAGGTGTCTGAAGACACATTTGAGACCGTCCCGCGGAGTGTACGTGGTAACTTGAAGCTGAATGACCTCAACATGCTCAATAAGCAGTTATCAGAGTACTTCATCTCAGATAAAAACAGGTTTGTCTGGTCATATTTAACCCTGAGCCCTAACTTGATTCACAATGTAGTGAAGTTTAAGGCAATCACAGGATTTCTTTTAATCTAAGCCTTTTCATTTATGTCACTTTAGGGGGCCAATAAGCACTCAGAGAATGAAGAAGTTAAACATGAAAGTCAGTGACACTGCAATGAAGACCTTACAACATCTTAAACTCATTGAGCTGGATAAGAAAGGACTTGTGTCATTGCTGGCAAAAGACTGAGAAACCAGGACAAAATACATGCAACCCCATCAAAATGCGTAAAGCCTCGACTTACTTCCACTTGTTGTCTATTCCATTCCATAGTAAAACCCCTCGACACACTTGATAATGGCGAACTAGACAACAGTTGTCCATAAAGTATAAAAATAAACTAACTTTTATCAGTCTTTTTAAGGAATAAACTTAATTTCTTCAGCATTGTTATGATGCTGTATTAAATTATATCATGACCTGGAAACCATTAGGTTTGTACAAGAAAGAAACTGTACAGCACAAGAGGTTATATTTTTTTGTAAAGTTAAACTGATGTTTATGTAACTTTAGATCGTCAAGATCTCAGTAATGCAAGGAGACTGTACTTGAATGTAAGATTCAGTAAATTTGTTTTTGTATGCAATAAAATGTCTTTTATTTATATATACGTGTTCTTTTATTTAGAAGCTTTACTAAACATAACGCGACAAATAGCAATACATTTTTTTGTAGCAACATCAAACAGAATGTCAAAATATATATTACCTTGAACAACATCATCTGCTTGTAAATTTTAACATCAACGCTTGAACTCGAAGATGTGCTTATGTTAAGAACAAGTTTAAAAGCAAAGGGCTTTTATTTGGAAATATCATTTTCCTTTAACAGTAAATTCAACATAAAGGAAAACAAACCACATCTCTTACGCATCTAAAATGGAAACGATTCAGATGCAAGAGACTTTGAGGAAATCCAAGAGATCGGCTCCTCTTTAACAGTGTGGTTTGACTGACTCAGGAGGTGTATGCTCAAGAGCTCTGATGAAACAACGAAATTACAAAAATGAGTTTTGGGGCAGGAAAGTTTGCTAGTTTAACTTAACAAGTTACTTGAAAAACATATCTAAGTGTTTAAAATTCAATGGTAATTTCAATATTTCTCTTTAAGCAGCAAGTAAGTTACACTAGCACTGTATTCCTGGGGTCAAATGCATTTTATTTTAGGCTTCTTGTGCACCTGTTAGAATGGTTCTCCTGATTGGCTGCCTCAATCCTCACTCCCAGCTCTTTTATGCCTTCTACAGAGAAAATCAACAGGTCTTCAACCATTAAACACTACAGAGGGCGTTTGAGCTTATTTTTACTGAACCTTTAAAGAAGGCCAAAAAAGACCACATAACTTCTTTCCACTCACCTGCTGTCTCTATGTAGTCTCTTTCTGGACAGTCCAAGTCCTTCACATCCCCCTCTGCTTTTATGTCAGGGGTTCTCTGTCTAGGGACTCTTTCTGAATGCATTCTTTCCAGATCCTCATCAAGGGTGGAACTTGCTCTGCAAGATTTCAAAGTAGCTATTTTTGTTTGTTTTGGGTGAGGAAAAACATAATAGGACCTAATCCACAAACATTAATAAAACATTCAATTAACATAGCTGTCGGCAAGATTTTAGACTGAACTCCTTCCAAAATGTTGTACATAAAGAAATAATACATAGATATCCATCCCTTACTGCTGTAGACTTTCTTTTAATGTACTATTCTGATTTAGTTGTAAAACAATGAAATCAAAATGGACAATTCTTATATTTTTAAATGCGATTTATCCATGCACGTATTTGTCTTGTTTTTTTTTTTAAATGTGCAAATTTAATCAAAACAGTAATATATTTTTATTTTGTTTGAGAAGCAGTTCCCTTGGATATACGTCACAGCAGAGAAAAAAATCCATTTGCAATTTCAAGTTCATGCAGACAATTTCTGGTTCATTTACAAGTGTAAATGAAATATGCATGCCTAAGTGGATAACTATCCAAGTTATAAAGACACATGAAGTGTAAATAGAGCCTAATTTTTGAGGGAAATGTTGTGTTAGATATATTAATTTCTCTATCCAAACAGCCCTAGAATCATTATGCAGGTTATCATTATTTTTATTATAAACACTGTCAGAACGTTATCAGCCAATAATGAAATACCCCTTACTAAGGCAAAGTATTGGCGTTTACCTCTCAGTGTCATCAAGGCTGTGACTCTTATTGCTCTTTTGAGAGTTTGCATTGCTTTCCATATCAGCAGAGTTAAGATCTGGAAGATGGTCTGAAAATACAAATGTACGTCTTATTAATTCCTTTTAAAAATTAAAATAAGTGTCCCAATGTAGATCCGTCTCACCATGTATCTGACACGGGTTTTCACCCATACACTCTTCCTTCCTCTTTGAGATGCCTTCATCTTCAAACACCTTTTCATCAGAGGACTCTTGATGTTTAAAATCACCTACATCCTCATCCAAATCATTATTTTCTACAGGAATCACAAACAGTTTGATTCTCATACCATAACACTTTAACAATACATCCCATAATGAATTTTTGGAACAATATAGCAGTGAATTATAAATGCACACTGTCAATAGGATGTCCCATCTCTTCACTGGTCTCCTGGCTAGTCTCAGTGGTCTGTCTTGCTCCAGAACTGGCAGTAGTGAACTCTGCATTCCCGCTAGAGGGAGTGTATGTTTCCTCCTTAGACATTTCTCTTTTCAATGGAGACTGCAGGACGCTAGACACAGAGCCATTTGTCTGAAAGGAGATGCAGGACATCATTGTATATGTAACAGCTGTGTATACATTGATAAGATAACGAAACATTTACTTTTGTCAGATGAAAGCTTCTAAAACAAAACAATAACTAATAGCATATTTAATACAAATATTTTTAGTTAAGTCAATAAAACTTTTTGAGTGAACTCTAGCTGCCAAATCATGCACTGAATATGTCAATATTGAAGATATTTGATGGCTAGAGTGTGCTATCATATTCTCCCAGTAGTCAACATGAAATTTAAAAGAACATATTAGAAAATTAGAGATGAACTGATGTAGATATTTTGGCTGATAACTGATCATTTATAATATTTTGAAGCCAATCACTGAAATATGGATTAATTAGATATTATAAGTCTACATTTAGAGTAGAAAAACACTCACATTAAGTCTAAATTGGTATAATAACTGGTTGTAACATTATTTTTCAGAGAAACAAGTATGTGAACTTCGCATGTTTCCTAAATATCTGCAAACGTGGTGTTTTTATGCTTTAGTAGAGAGTGAAAAAGTTACAAAAAGCACTTTTAAGTACGGTATACATGATCAGTTTTATTGACTTATCGGATTGATACAGATAACATTATAAAAACACATATTGTCCAATAGCCATATGACCATTGATATTTTTCAGAAATATTATTAAAAATAGGATTGATTGACTGACATTGCTGCTGTCTCCAGCGCTGGCTGTGGCGTAACTCTCTGTGCAGAGAGTGTAGGATGAAGCACCGCCCCATGGTGATGTATCCAACAGGCTCTGGAGGTGAGGGAGGGGCTCAGAGCTAATCTGCGCATCATGAAGAGTCCTACGACCTGTAATTAAACAGTCTTGACAATTACATAAAACTAGCTCACAGAATGTACTCTGAATTTTGATTAATCCTAAAAGTGAAGTCTAAGTAGATGCATGTTATATTTTTCTGATTCACATCATACCTTTGGGGCTGCGTGGGGTGCTGTTGGAGGGTGGATGTCCTCTGCTGTGAGGGATTGGCGGGGCTTCAGCGGACCCCAGCCACTTTTGGTGCTGAGCCGGTGAACAGGATATGCTGGAGAGGTCTGCAATCTCAGCGAGGTCTGGCAAACAACTGATCAAATAAAACAACTCAAATCACAGAGGACAGTCACCAGTCACAAGTCAGTATTGCTATTTTTTATTTGTAAAGGACTCAATCGACAAAATACACAACCTTTTTATTGTTTTTGAAAGTCTAATGCTCAGCAAGACTGCATTTACTTCATCATCAAACAGTAAAATTGTTTCTATCCACGATCCAGCATTTATTTAAAATGGAAATTATTAATAACAATATATAATAATATATAACAATATATATATATATATATATATATATATATATATATATACATAAATGTCTATACTGTATAGACATTTCTATATATATATATATACATAAATGTCATATATATACATATTGTCTATATATATATATATAAATGTCTATAATAATTTTAATGTGTCCAAATAACTCAAAATATTTGAACTCACTGTACACTTAATTAAACAAAAAATCATAGTTATAACAACAAATCTGCTGTCAATTCCAACTGCATCCTAATTTCTTTTACCTGAGGGTAGGCATGTACCCGTGCACAGGGGTAATGGATTCAGACTCCTTTGAGTCCTCTTGAGCAAGCTGGTATTCTGGATAATAATAAGGGTGTTATAAAGGTTAGAAAAAGGACAACTTTTACCCACAAAACTGGTAATACAATGACTGCGGTGTTTCATCTGTATACCACTCAGACTGTTTTCTACAGCTTGTTTTTCTTCTGCTGGAGATGTGCTGGGTCGACACACCTCCACTGTGACGTCCAACTCATCCTCTGAGCTCAGTGACTAAGAAATAGAGTTTACGGAAAATATTGACTTTATTCTTGTTATTTTTTTAAACATTCATTTTAGTCTGGGACTAGCATAAGCCTTGTCTGTGAAACCAGGGTTACTGTAATGACAAAACCACATTAATGTCCACTCTCACCTGAGAATGCTCTACACCAGATGATGTGCTTTTGGACAGGTGGTGTTTAGGTGTGTAGAACACACTAGACGGCTCTAAAGGATTCTGTGTATAAGCTGAACTATCCGAACTTCCCTCATCCTTTGGACACAAAAAACAAGTACATTCAAAATTCAACATCTTACATACTGTATTCAGAAATTGTATATTTGTTAATACATTTTTCAGTCATAATTTACTTTCAAAATGACCATTTATTAAACTCCCCCAGCTCTTATTAAACAGCCTTTAACTATTACACAAAAAGCTGTTTTTGTTACTGTCCCTTTAAAACTTCTACATGAAGAGAAAAAAAGTTTGATAATCTTTTTGCAAGTGAAATACATAACCTCGTCAAGATGATTAATACCGAATGTAAATGTGGTCGTTGTGTTGAACTGGTAAAAACAAATGCAAATAAAGGTTTAGTTTATCACCTCAGTTTGGCTTGTAGCCTCCAGCACTCCATTGGTCACATCAAAAGTTTGATTGATAGTGTGGTAGTTTGTGCTCTCCTCACTATCACTCTGAATAGCTGGCCATAAATAGAGTTTGAAAATGAGTTATCATTATTTAAAAATGGAATTTAATACTAAATGTAACCGAAATAAAACATGACGATATGAAATATCTAAACAGTAATTTCAGGCATAGCTCTATTACCAGCAAAACTCTTGAACAGTTGCTCCAAATCAGTGCTTCCGTGGGTCTCAGAATCCGGGTGGCTGATGTCGTGTCTCTGCCAGTCCTTTAGTTGAAGCTGTTGCTCTTCTGCATCCTCACTGTCACTGCTGCCCAGAGCAACCCGTGGTTTCCCCAAACACCCACGTGCCATTAGCGCCACCACATCACTAACGTCACCTGTACCGGCATACAGGACAGATCACATACCTTTTCAACACTTTTCTGTTTAAACTGGATTAAGTGCACATGAAGATAATGAATGGAGTGGCTGTTGTCTCTCACTGGTCCATGTAGGTTTTGTTTGGTAATGTTCTGGGAGAGATCGGTATGCTCTATCTTTCTGGTTCCCTGACAACCCAAATTGCACATTTAACCTGAAAGAGATGTATTTGCTTATTTTTGTCATTTTCTCTACAATTTGCTCATATATAGTTTCTGTTGTTGCCAAACTTGCCATCTTGCCATATATATTATACTCCTTTTTTTGTATATGAGTCTTTTTCAGCTAATGCATTTGTAGCGTTGTACCTCTGACGTCCAGTTTGCTGCTGTCCTCTCCTCATTGCTTCGACTCTCTTGAAGTCACTTTCCTCCTCCTGTAAGTAAAGTTTTTCTTCATATTTTTTATTTGTTATTTAAATCATCAACCTACACTGATTGCTATTTTAATAATTTAGGTGGACTGAGTATAATTATTTTGTTTATATAAATACACACACATGCATGCATACTTAAGAAAAAAATATTATTTATTTATAAAATAATTATATTTATATATAATATAAAGTATATATAAATCTATATGCAGTAAATACATGAAAATATTTCTTAAATATATACAAGCATGTGTGTGTATTTATATATGAAGAGTTCAGATGCAAAAGCCTCTAAATGGCATTTGAAATTTTCCTCTAAAATGACAATTTTTATCAAGCTTGTATATTTAAGTTCAGTAATTTCACTTAAATGACAATTAATAGGTAATCTTCATTGCCATTTAAGTTAAATTAATGAACTTAAATGTAAAAGCTTGATAAAAATGATCATTTTAGAAGAAAATTTCAAATGGCATTTAGAGGCTTTTGCATCTGAACTCTTCATATATATATATATATATATATATATATATATATATATATATATATATATATATAATTATACACAGTGCACCCACATATATAATGTAAACACAAACTTTTATTTTGGATGCGATTAATCGTTTGACAGCCCTAGATTTTGAACAGCACAATTGTTTGATAACAATAAATGTTCCTTTAGCAGCAAATAAGCATATTAGAATGATTTCTGAAGGATCGTGTGACACTAAAGACTGGAGTAATGATAAATAATAAAATAAAATAAAAATAAAATAAAATGATGCAGAAATTCAGCTTTGCCAACTGAGGCTTAAATTACATTTTAATTTTTTTTAGCAAAAACACACACTTAACCTTTGACGCTGTGACATTTGAGGTTGTGTGCACATACCTGTTCGCTACTAGGATAGGACGTGCTCTCAAAGCTCTCATCTTGAGCTGAGCTGTACTGACTGACCTCGTCATCTGCATTAATGGTCCACTCGGGTGTGTAACTTTTGGACGGTGGCCCAAAAGCCTTCCAAACACTATCACTGCGCTCTTTCTGACGAGCATCCACCTCGTCAAAGCATGGGGTGCTCAATTGAGTCGCCTCCACATTATCCAGACTCTGCTCAGCTTGCTGTAGAAGAACCTCAGACACTTTAAGGTTGAGAACAATGGAGCCGATATGCTTTGAGATGGAGCTACTGATTGCCAGATCCTTGTCTGTGTCAATATAGTTAGAACAAGATGGTTCGGAGAGTGGAGCATGATGGGTAATAGGCCATTCATGCAATGGAATGTTGTCATGATGCGAAATATCCAAGTGGAGGTCGTCAGTGTCTGAGGTGGACTTCTCTTCTTCTGTGTAGATTCCTTCTAGGTGATGGTCCTGGAGCTCATTGTGTGCTGCAGTCCTGCAGTTCAGATATACTAAAAGGAAAGTATAGGAAAATCAAAGTATTACATTACATTAATGTTCTTAGCAGGCACTTTCTTGCCAAATCATGGCTGGATGGAAATCTCACCAGCTCCGTCTTGCTCTTTCGCCAGATTAGTGTCAGTGTTCCATCCAGGAGTGTTCCAAGAGTTCCATCCACTTCTCTTATTCTCGCTTCTTATCTCCTGCAGCAGATTAGATTGCACTATTCACTCTCATGCTATCATATATTATCTCTTTATACCTGGAAAAACCTTGCACGACATCCTTTAAATAATTTAATTGTAAAATAACTAAGAAAGAAAAGATCCTAATATAAATACAAGGGCAACAGAAGACGTACACTACCATTCAAAATGTTGGGTTCAGGAAGATTTGTCACACATTTACCCTTCTTGTTTTGACCTTTGTAGTAAGTCCTCGTTTCCTTGTTAAGCCTGTTTGCCCCTGTGTGTACATGGCCCTTTTGTTTTGCTTGTGCTTTGCTAGTTGTTGTTTCATGGTAGATTGTATTCATGTTTTGGGTCAGATGTTCCTGTCAATGTGTTTTGTTGTTTAAAAATAAGTGTACTGGATTCTCTCTCAGCATTCGTAACAATTTGTTTTTGATTAAAAATTATTAAATGCTGTTCTATTCATGGTTTCCACAAACTAATCAAGCAGCACAACTGTTTTCAACATTCATAATAATAAGAAATTCTCTTGAGCAGCAAACCAGCATATTAGAATGATTTCGGAAGGATCATGTGACACCGAAGACTGGAGTAATTGCCACTGAAAATTCAGCTTTGCCGTCAAAGAAATAAATTGCAGGTTTCAAATAGAAAACTGTTATTTTAAACTGTAATAACAGTTCACGATATTACTATTTTTACTGTGTTTTTATCAAATAAATGCAGTGTGGATGAGGATAAGAGAATTTCAGGAACATTACATTAAGAATCTAACCCACTCCAAACTTTTAAGTGGTAGTGTACATCTAGAAAAGAGAGCATGTTGATGCAGATTGATGAGACAGAAACATAACTAAACCCATGTACTAACTCTGATATAACAGCGCAGATTGTAGCACAGATCGTGCAGGCTGCTGGTCCTGTGCTGGGGTCTGTACTGGAGGCCAGTCTGCAGGAACTGGTAATAAGGCTCAGACACAGCGGGGTGTGCTATCAGAGCCAGACCGGCCTCTACTGACCGTTTTA
Organism: Cyprinella venusta; assembly: GCA_038021265.1. NCBI lineage: Eukaryota > Metazoa > Chordata > Actinopteri > Cypriniformes > Leuciscidae > Cyprinella > Cyprinella venusta. The sequence continues at coordinate 3,172,832 of CM075882.1, forward strand.
TGCAACGTGGGTCCATGGGGCCCCATGGCACAGCATCTGTACAAAGCAACACAACCAAGTCAAAAAAAAAACAATCACACAAGCTCTACAGTAAAGATTAGACAGTTTTCATTACATGACCTGTACCTGTATAGATCTCCTGTATAAGGGCGCACACACTATAGAGATCAGCTTTTCCTGTACATGCTCTACATCTAATCACTTCCGGAGCTGCCCAGTTTATCAGACTGAGAGGCACAGGAACAGGAGGTGGGCTGTAGTGGCATGTTCCCTCACTGTAGTTGGGAAACATATCAAATGACCAAAGATTCAAATTACATACTGTAAAGGCCCATTCACACCAAACACGATAACTATATGATAACTATATTAGCACCCACACAAGCAACTGATATTATTCTGGATTTTAGAACTATATCTTTACCAAAATCATAATAGTTATCATCCTTGGTGTGAATGGAATGTCCATATGAATATAAACTATAAACAAATAAAATTATTCTAAATTTATAGTCTATAGACCATTTTGCGAGATGTACACAACACTGGTCCAGAAGCACTTCGTGTTTCAGTTTTTTAACACTACATAAACTTTGGAATGAAATACAACCAACAGAACAAATGCAACTGGATCAAAAAGTTAAACACACGTCTTTAAGTTGTTTTCTTTACATTTGAAATAAAGAAACCATTTACAAACTGAAACAGGAAGTGTTTCTGGACAAGTGTTGTTTACATCTTGCAAAATGATCTATATGTTTTAATTTGTGCTTTTTGCAACAGTGTACCTGGGCACCATGAACCCGAGGCCCGTGACCTTGGCAACTCCAGGGTGTACTATGAGTACAGTATGTGAGGAAAGGGCCCGGAGCACCAGAGATCGGCCGTTCAGGTACATTAGCACCTCACACACCTGCAGCACCATAGATAACAGGTCAACCAGCTGAAGTAGAGGAAACTCATCCCGCTGCAGAGTGTGGAAATAAACAAAGGACGCAGTTAAAACCAAACCACTTCTGTCATGTATATATTTGTGCTTTCTGAAATGCTCAATTATTACCTTTTGATGAAGCAGACTGTACAGGGATCCGACATTCACTCTCTCATAGACCAGCCTTGTGCTGTCCAGGCCAGCGGACATACTCACAGCCATCAGTATCAGCATGTGGGGGTGAGACACCTGACTACAGAAGACATCATAGAAATCATGGCTACCACACAGTGTATATATTATATATATATATATATATATATATATATAGTATATAACAAATAACAATGCAGGAAAATAAACATAGGTTTCGAATTACATGAGTATGATAAACATTTTCATTTTGGGTTGAAGTATTCCCTCTACACATTCTTGGACTTGAGTTAAAGTCAACATGAAATCAAAATGGACCTTATTAAATTTGTTGATAAATGTCACTGGTTTAATAGCGCATAATTCTGGTCAGGGCAATTATAATTAAAGCTGCAGTCAGTAGTTTTTACACTTTGTCGCCATCTCTGTTTGAAATCTGCAATTGCAGTTTTTAGCGGAATTATCAACATTATGTGGGTTGTGCCTCGGCACGGCATAGCGCGGATGAATCCAATGTTTTGAGGAGAGTGTGCGGCTGTATAAAATATACATTATTTTCCGTTCAATTTCACTAAGAAATAGCTTAATCCCAGTCTGGGATTGTAATACTATTTTTATAATGTCTTCTAAGTATCCCAGTTCAAATGAAGTATAAGGGAAAACCATTTACATGAATAAACATTTAGTAAAAAAAAAACTAAAAAAAAAACTATGATCCTACCACCTAAAGAAGTTAACTGTTGATTTGTCAAACTCTTTTTTAGCTTTTTTTATTCCAGGAATTTCTTTAGTCTTACCAGCAATACTCCTGCTCAGAAATGAGTAGATCCAGAAGACCATCTTTTTCTTCACATTGTTGCAAAATCTCATCATGTAGCTCTTTAACAGTGACACGACATCCTTTCCAACTGTAACTAAGGCATGGTTAAACAAAAAAAAAAAATGCTATTTTATCTTTATCTTTCCTCTGATGTGACTTCAATTGCATATTTAAAAAGATCATTCATTACAATGTCTTACTTGGTCATTCGTATGAAAGATCCACACATAAATGAGTTAAGGGGCTCATCATTAGCTTGAGATAAGTCACCGTCACATATCAAGGGCACAGAAGCAGCCAATCCCAGACTCAGCCCTGGCTTCCCAAAGCATAACTGTAATTATTAAAGAAAAAAAAAACAATATTCTAACCACTCACTGGGATTAAGCTGTCAAAGTAAGTTAAAGGATATTGTGTTTAGTAGCTTTACTGTGCTAATGAAAAGAGGAATCACATTTTTTAAAAAATAAATTATGTCATTATTCACTCTCATATCATTCTAAACCTGTATGGCTTTCTTTCTACTGCGTAACATAAATTAAGGTATTTTGAAGAATGTTGTTAACCAAACAGTTTTGGTTCCAATTGACTTCCATTGTGCTGGTTGTCTATAATAGATGTCAATGGGAACCGTAACTTTTTGGTAACCAACATTCTTCAATCTTTTCAACAAATAAAATCTCAACGAGTTTTATTTCTGGTTAAATAAAGGTATAATAAAAAAAACAAAAGAAAAAAGACATACAGCTTTGGAACGACATGAGTAAATGATGAACGAATTTTAATTTTTGTTTGAACTACCCTTCAATTTTATAAATCATTATAATAGTAATTTAGGATTTAAAAAATAGTTTATTCATCAATATGAAATTATTAATAAAAATTACCCAAAAAAAATGTGTATTCTTGGTGTGTTCAAGTGTTGTTCAGGGTTAACCTTCTCAAAATACTTGCAAAATGTTTACACAAACCTTTCCATAGCCAAAACACTGCATCATCAAATCACGGGCAGACATCTTATAGCTAGTTTTATTTTCATGACTGAGCTCATATCCCCTAAAGAAAAGGACACAAACAAAAAGAATCTGAATTTTTACTTTCACTTTTACCACTTGTACAGTAGAGTTTCCATTTAATGTGCAATCTGAGAATTAAATCACTGTCCTACATCTGTGTTGTTTCTCATTCTCAGGAATAAAATACTATAACAAAGAGATTGTTCACTGATAAAGATCAATGGTACTGCAGATCTTACCAAGGGAGCAAGAGCTTGAGCAGGGACGGTGAGTTCAGGAGAGTCTTTGAGGAGGTAGGGGAGGAACGCACATCCCCGGACAGATGCGTCTGCATCAACCTCTGCATTTGAGACTCGCATTTCTTCAGAAAAGCAAGCATCTGTAGATAAGGAAGACCAATTTGTCAGATATTTACACTGCAGAAGCTGCATCTGAAGCAGCAAGTACAGAACAATAAGGTGCATCTATGAAAATGTTGACAGTATAAAAATAAATAACAGGGTATATACAGTTTTCCTTAAGTTAAATTTACTACTTTTTAATATCTTTTTTACTACCTTCAGATTTTTTTTTAAAACCATCACGACACTGAATTAAGTGTTAATCAGCAGCAACCTTTCTATTATTTACACAGATTTTGACATTTATAACATATAAAAACGGCAAAAGATCTGCTGCGTGACAGGATTTAATAGGGGAAATTGCGAAAATGCGACTAAAACGTAAATTTTATCAATTTAAACTAAATGTTGGATTCAATATAGTGTTCCTTACAACTTACTAAAGATCCAGTGACCCGTGGATATTGACATGCAATATCATGTTGCCGGACATATATGTTTGCCTGATTTCGACACCGGGAAATAAAAGCAATATAGACCTAAACATAAAGCAAATTTGCCTGTGAACGCTTTATGTAAATACAATAGGTAGGTCTAAATCCGGGTGATCACTTGTTCACAGATGATGTCGATCGATCATTGAATATGGCGTCAGCATCAAACATAGACAGAGACGAAAGATCTTTGATTGCGCCCAGATAAGCTAAAGCCCATATTTATACGGACTAACGCAAAAACAGAATAGGACACCTGATATTCTGAAAAAAATAATACCAAATTTTTAAAAAATAATACCTCTCAGACTACATTTAACACCTTTAATGGCCTTAAATTTGACAATTTTGATTTATCACTTTTTAATACTTTTTAAAACCCCGCGGACACCCTGAATAAATAAAAACATCTAAAATAATCAATTATGAAATACTCTGTCATGACAAGGCTGTACTTATGCTGCATTTTATCTATAGACCATTTCAAAAGATGTAAACAACACTGGTCCAGAAGGACTTCCTGTTTCAGTTTGTAACTGTTTTCTTTATTTCACATATAAAGAAAACTTCTTAAAGATGTTTGTTTAACTTTTTGATTCAGTTTTAAATGTTCTGTTGGTTGTATTTTATCCCAGCTTTTATGTAGTGTTAAAAAACTGAAACAGGAAGTGCTTCTGGGCCAGTGTTGTTTACACCTTTTGAAATGGTCTATACCGAACCAAAGCAGCGCAGACCTTGGGGCTGTTCTCCTGAGCACCTGCCACGGCCCAGTCCTTCGGAGTCCGGCCCTGATCATCATGGAGACGCAGGTCCCCGCCAGCATCCAGCAGAGAGCTCAGGAGCCAGGGATTGCAAGAGAAAACTGCAGCATGGATGGGGGTACTTCCATCATTACAGCGGCTGGTGGACATAAGCATCACATATGAGATAGCATGCTATTTTTCATATTCACACAATCTCCATGGATGATTACGGGAAGGTTTGGCCTTACTGATTTGGGTTTGCTCCATACTGCAGAAGTTTCTCTGCTACACTGACGAAGCCGAGGAGAGACGCGCAAAAGAGGGGTGTCTGTCCAAGGTGGTTGATGCTGTCAACTCCCACTCCTATGGAAGGTGGCATACAAAAAGCATTAATGAGATGCATACAAAGTAAAGAAATCATTTGAAATTCCTCTGAGATGCATTTAAACCTTTTTTGAGTACTTTCTCCACTTTTGCTACTTTTTTCTCAATTGTGTATCTGTGTAGGAGGGCTGGTAAACCTCCACTTTTCACAGTGCCCAGGAGCACCGGGCAGGGCATTGGCTGAACCCCTGTCATGATGCTGATGTCCCATAGATCAAGAAAATTTTCCAGAGGTTTCTTCTTCCTCACCTGTAAACCATAATTTTGGCCTAAATTACTAGGTTGAATAGTTTTAGCATAGAAACCTAACCTAACGAGAACACGTTTGGTTAACATTGTTTACTTACTACGGGTACAGTCAGAAAGTAAGGTTAAAATAAAAATAAACTGTTATTAAACGAGAACAAAACAGCGAAGTTCTCCTTAGCTCCTGACTTCAGTTATAACGTTACCAGTTACTCAAACGTAAAGTTTAAATGTAACGTTAATCAACGTACATCTATGCTAGACAAAATTAGACAAAGCTCATGTAATCTGAATATTCATATTTATCGTACAATAATTTACCGGTTCAGGAACAGTTTAGTTGATTTTCGCTCATGTAAAATGACTTCGTTAATACTTCAATATTCTCATCTGAAACGTCACGCGCTGCCCGCGTTCTTGGACGTTGGGACGGCGGATGGATATTTGATGAATCTTGAAAGATCGACATTTAATATATTTTATTTCATAGAATTGATTCGAAGTATTTCAAATAGCGATTTTATGTTTTGTTTAGACTTCATAAATAGACTTTATAAAGTTTAAAGAGAGAATCCAACTTGTTAGCAAAACATTGTGAGTGACACGCACTATTTCTCCTTGTGACGTTTGTCAAAATTTATTTAAATTGAACGTTGTCTATCGATTGCTCATGTTCTGTAATTGATAAGAAATTATCGACAAATCAAAATAATTGCAGTTTGTTTAATATTAGTATTTCCTCAGAAATAACAACATATTCTGTATAAGTATCAGTATAGTTTGAAAGCCGGTTCCTGACACATTTAAGAGTAAATAAATGGCTCTGTAAGTCATTATGATGATAAACTTTTTCATAATAATGAGATTTTCCCCCTAAATTTTATAAAACATTAACTTAATTATAACTCATAATTATCAAAATATGATTAAAAAAATAGCCAAAATAGGTTAATTGTTTTATATGCTAGATAGGGAAATTATGGCTAGGACTTCTGTAAATAATTCAATTTAACCCCACACAGAAAAAAAAAAAAACATATAAACAAAGAAACGCCTATTTTGTTCAAAAATGTTCTGCTAAGCATAAATTCCCCATATAATGATATAAAGAAAACTATACTTAATTATAGATGTATATATTTTTGTCAATATATTTATTTAAGGCAATTATTATCATATATATTATTTTATTATATTTGAATTATTTTGAAAACTGCGGGTAGGGACTTTTATTTTGTCTGGTATGGTGACGGCGCTGTGTCCTGAACCTCAACGCAAAGCTAATAATCCTTGAAATCAGAGGTGTGTGTTACACACATCCTCTCTCTTTCTATCTCTCTTCTTACACCCACAGAAGGATGAATAACCCCGTCATAGAAGATGAGGACTGCACTTAATTTCACTTTTTAAATCTTTTTTTGTTGTTGTTTTCTGCTCGGCTAATGTGATGGTAACGTGGCTCATCAACACCGGGGGGATTTTCAGGAACTTTTTTTTTTCACGTCGAGCTGTAGCCTACTCCGGATCTATAATAATTTCATCGTTTAGAAATGTCTTCAAATAGCAAATAATAGCTCAACCAATGTCTTTAATGTATAATATTAATAATATTTAATAAACCTGTAATTTAAAAACTAAATTTTGTATGAGTCCGAAAACACCGTTAACATATCGCAGATTAATTCACAATCGGTAACGTATGTTACTTAACGTCATTGTGTAAGTAGCTGTACAGATGCTCTAATATTATATCACATTTAATCATTCAATTTTGTTCTGTCTGTTTTGTTTTACGAGCCTCAATCCACCGGTCTCGTGCTTCCACCCACCCTCCGTTCGTGAACTTTCTTTTTCGCTGTTTTGCGAAGGTGTTTTAATAGTCAGATATTCTAAGGAAAGTTTCGTTATTGTGTTGGGATGCGGAAAGGTGAGGAGCAGAGCTGAGAGTAAACATGTTAAGGGTTTAAGAGAATGGCTCGGTGATCATGTCCTCCATGGAGGTTGTTTTCTCCGGAGTGGGTGACTGGCAGTGGCTCTGTATGGTCACTCTCTTTCTGGCCTCTGTTGTCACTTTGATTATATACTTGGTGCTGTATTTTTCCAACGAACCCCCTGTTGGAAAGACACATCTCGGTCATGTGGATTCAGAGGAAGCTGATGGGATTTTATCCTGGGTGCTGTCTCTGAAAAGCTGGAAGAGTGAGTGGAGAAGAGCCTGGTTAAGGGGCCTTAATGAGGAAGCTCGTAGATCACAGGTTTGTTTGTGTATATAAATTTGTTAGTCTTCCTAAAAAAGAGAGAGATTGTTGTGGTCTTTTTTGCTGATTGTATTATTGCTTTGGTATTTTGTTCCTCTTATTAGAGCGGGATTCAGCTGACCTTTGAAGATGATGGTGTCCAGTCATCAGAACTGGCCGTGGACCAGATTTCAAGCTTTATAAAAACACCCGGTCAAAAGGTAAGGGCAATGAGGGCATGCTTTGGATGTTTTCGAAGCCTGATTCCCTCAGCCATCTCATAACTTAACAACAGACATCGCTGAGTGTTATTTAACTGTTTTTTTTTTGTCTTTATTATATTAGTTGTGTTGTGTGTGTTAAACAATTGCAGTGCTATGGAAAATAATTTCCCCCTGGGGACAATAAAGTATATACGAAGAGTTCAGATGCAAAAGCCTCTAAATGCCATTTGAAATTTTCTTCTAAAATGATCATTTTTATCAAGCTTGTATATTTAAGTTCAGTAATTTCACTTAAATGGCAATGAAGGTTACCTATTAATTGTCATTTGAGTGAAATTACTGAACTTAAATATACAAGCTTGATAAAAATTGTCATTTTAGAAGAAAATTTCAAATGGCATTTAGAGGCTTTTGCATCTGAACTCTTCATACACTAACCTATATTGTGGATGACCAAACTTGCCTGTATTTAGGTTTGCATGTGTTGAATCAAAATAGGGATATGAGTATGATTTAAGACTTCTCCTTTTGACATGCACCACTGTTTGTTGATTCAGAAAAGTATTAGTACTGTTAAAATGTTAGTATAGTCAAAGTTTCCACCTAGCTTTAGTCATAGTTGGTTTCTTTTTGCAGGATGTCCTGTGTCAGGTGGTTGGGAACAAACTGCAGTTTTCTGTCAGTGCTTTACCGAGCTCAGCATCTTCAGAAACACCCCTGAGATACAGTGTGAAAATATCTCCACTTCGCCTGCAGGTAAAAACGAGTGTTTATTCTGTTATATTTAAGTCACTTAAATATGGGGATGGTTGAGTAAACATCAGGCTTTGGTGTCTGTATAACAAATTGTTAAACAAGACAGTCATTCTTTAAATGCTTCCGGAGATATTGGCATTTGGTTTGGAGGATGAACCAGTTTTTTTAAAAACATTCCTATGGAGCAGACAAACGTCTCATTCTGTGTGCTTCTAGGAAAGTCTGTCACATGTTTTGTCATCAAAGTAAATAGTTATTTTAATCACATGGGGATAAATCAACTCTATGCTAAATTGAACTGTACATTCAGTTTGAGTGTAGAGGGAAATGAGTCTTATAAATTATTAATTATATTCTAAAGCAAGTAATTAAGTTTTAGTATTTTGAAACCTTGAAAGAAGTGTTGTTATGATGTAAAATGAATCGTAAATTTGGTTTCTATGTCACTCACTAATCATGTGAACTGTTTATACAAAAGGTCAGATTTTCTTCCATTTTTACTAAAGTAATGCACAAAAAACAATGCTTTCATTAGTGTTCATCAGACTTCAACCCCTATGTTATTTACTTCTATACTTCTATTATATTTTATTAATATTTTGAAAGATATTTAATAAAATATATTTGAAAATATTTTATTTTCAGTTTTGTTATATGCTCTTGTAATTTTTATCAATTATTTAATATTTCATTATAGCTTTAATTTTTGTTATTTTTATTTCAGTTTTAGTACATCAACTTTAACTTATTTATATAATTTAGTTGCCAAGTAAATGCTTCTAATTTTCATTTAAGTTTTTCATCTAATATTTTTTTTTTTAAATTTTTTAAATAATTTTATTAAAAATTTGAAAAAAAGTATTATTTTTTATTATTTTTTTATAAAGTCAAAAGTGCAAAAAAAATGTTGCACTTTATTTGTGGCCTCCGGACAATAAATTCACATTAGCTTTTTAGCATATTTTTGTGTGCAGTTCTTCTTTTGTCATTTTTAATAGTTTAAGTTAACCCTTACAACACTGCTCTGTTTGTGTACAGTCCTATTAGGCTTAAATGGAATGAGGAATAAACACATTTGCCCTTGAATGGGACGTCCCATGTTTTCATGATAGATGTAACGCCTCATTCACCATCCTGCATGCTTTTGATTTATAGAGAGTGACTCACTCTTCCATTTTATTCCCCACGGGAATCAGATTAAGTGCCTCGGTCGCGAGCACCGGCTCAGTGTCCTGCCTTTATTTTAATCACCGTTAATATGTCTCTGCCTCAGGAAAGAGCACGTGCACTTGCACTAGGACATCCTGCCCAGAATTATTGATGGATAAGCTTGTACATCTTGAACAGTGTTATTTTAATATTGCACTACAAATAGCATTAAAAAGAAAACTGTATATCACAATTTCAGTGTGCAGAACTGCTGTCCTGCAGTAGTTGACAATACATTGTGTTTAAGAGCTCACACCGGCTTTGCACAATTGAATTACAGCTATTTTTAAACCAGTAAGTTACTCGACGACTCATTGTTCTGCTGATCCCGTTTTAGCTTTAAGTGCATTGTGAACCTTTAACATGTTGTGAAATCTTTAATTTTCCTCATGTCTCCACAATCTGCCCCGGATCGATGGTATTCTGTATTAGTAGGCATTTTCTGTTTAAGAGGATTAGGCCAAGTGCTTGATTGTAAATAGAATTACAGGCATGTGCCAAATACATAATACTTGCATGTTTAGGAGTGTTTGATTTTATTTTTTTGTCATTTCAGCCTCTTTCTGGATGAATCCATATGGCTATTGCATATTTTCTGTTTCCCCTGCTGGTCAAGGCCGGTTACTGGAAAGCTCCCAGCTCTTGTTAGAATGGCTTTGTAGGCTGAATATTTAGGGCTTTTGTTTCTGTTCGAGGGGTCATTGCACTCTAGACCCCACAGCCGTATACAAGGTTGTGGAATAACCCGTTTATTTGAACTCCATGCGGTCCAACTCTTGGCAAGGTTACAAGCACTGTAAGCAAATATATTTTCAGGCTAAGATTGAAGTTGATCGATCGAAGCTTTTCCTGATGAAAGAAATCTCACTGTAAGCTAATAGTAACTGGTTAGCATTTGCTGTCTCTTCAGACTATTATTTCATGTGATATGGGATTGAACTTGAGAGCACTGCAAAGGAATTTGGCGGCCTGTCATTTTTTTTCCTCCTCGTTTCATCCAAGTTCATTCTCCAGAAATGTAAAGCAGTCGTGCTTGGACATGACAGCCCATTCCTCCATGTTACTGTGGGCCTTGCGGCTCAATGCGCTGTTGTGAATATGAGAATGCTCTGGACCCTTTGTTTATTGTGAGTTTGAAGTAGGCAGTGTGAGGTTATTTTGTTGTAGGTCGCTGTGTTTCTCATCCGCCTTGCTGAATTGAAGCAGAAGCATGTATTGTTTAATTTATAGCTGTTATTTGGTCATTTGTTTATTTCAGTTGGTTTTTCTAGCATCATTTTTCTTAAATCAATAATGTTCATACACATACAGTACTTGTGAGTGCACAGTAGTTTGATTCTGTACGTGGCAACTTAGTTGACAATAGTAAATAGCCATAAATTGAAGAGATTTTTTTGTTTGTTTAGTTCACTTTGAAATACATTTTTGGTATGTTTTAGTTTACCTCAAGTGGATCCAAGATGTAGGTATCTCTGTTTTTTTCACAGTAGTTTTAATTTTGACATTTTTAGGTCAAACCGTTCTTGTCTGTCAGTCATAAAATGTAGGTCTATGGTCACCACCTCAAAGAGCATGCACAGAGAAGTCCAAATTAAATATGATTTAATGACTCCTAAATGTAAGTACACATTGATGGCTTAAGACATGAAACGAGAGGTTTGTGTGAGAAAACAAACAGTATTTATAGCGTTTTTCTTCGCAGACCGAAGCGCCCGTGCCTTCAGATCACTTGGATGTTACTGTGGTTACAAGAGGTAAAAACGATATAAATACTGTTCGTTTTCTCACACAAACCGCTCGTTTCGTGTCTTAGGCCATCAATGTGTACTTACATTTACAAATCATTAAATCATGATTAATTTGGACTTCTCTGTGCATGCTCTTTGAGGTGGTGACCATAGACCTCCATTATATGACTGACAGACAAGAACGGTTTGACCTAAAATATCAAAATTTAAACTACTGTGGAAACAAAGACAAACCAAAAATTAATTTCAAAGTGAACTATCCCTTTAAAGACTTTTATTACATTGGTGTTTTTTTTATCATACTGCTATTGCTGCTGTTTTTATGTTGTTTTTTTAAAAGCGCAGGTCCTGATAAATATGTAAAAATTACATATTAAACCTGTTTACATATAAACAGGTTAAGTTTCTATCCATAATTTAATGCAAAAATAAATGCCCAAAAAATCCTAATAATAAAAATAAGTGAACAAATAAATAGAAGCTAACATTGTTGTACATGATGGTTGACATTTTAACAATGTTTTCTGTTTTGTGTGCTTTTCAAAGCATCAAAACAATTGAGACCTTATATTAAACCATGTTTAAAGAGGTTTTAGGCTTTACAATTTTGTCTCATGACTTATTGCTCAAATCAGCCCTTGTTTAGTGTCTGTGGTTAAGTAATGTTTGTGTGTCTATTGTTGTCCCAGCTGGCCCTACAGATGAAAGAGGTGAACAGGGAGGTGGAGATTTCCTGGAGGGTGCTCGACCTGGACTCTGTAGATTTGCAGCTGACGCCAGGTTTTGCGCAGGTAAATTCACTCATCAGACCACTCGAGAAAGAAAAGATCATGATTAAGTACGGTTCTCGTTTCCTGTAAATCTCAGTAGTTTTTTAAGGGGTAACTTCTGCTTATTTTTTATTTTTTGGAAAGCACATGGCATGACTCTGTGTGTTTCAGGGAGATTATGAGAGTCTAAGTGAAGCGGCTGTGAGCGACAGGCTCAGGCAGGTCTTGAATGGAGCTGAAGCATTAGTAACTCTGAGCAGCCGACCTGCAGAGTCTGCAGAAGTCCAGGTAGAACCCTGCGCAAATGTCATTAAGTGTTTATCGTATCATCATTAGCTCTTAATCCTCTCCACATCATCTCAAATTGAACCACAAAAGAGTTTTAAACCCTATTATGTTTGTCTTAAAGGGATAGTTCACTACAAAATTTCTGTCATCATCATTTACTTATCCTCAAGTTGTTCCAAACCTGTATAAATTTCTTCCTTCTGCTGAAAGCAAAAGATATTTTGAAGAAAACATTTTTTTCCATACTAATAAAGTCACTGGGTCGCATCAATTGTTTGTTTATGTTCTTCAAAATGTGATATTTTGTTTTCAGCAGAAGAAAGAAATTCATTTCACATTGAATCAATTAGATATCCTTGCTTTCACATCTCTATAGACCTTATTCAGAGCAGCGCCATGACAGGTTTGAGAGTGAGGCTGTGAGGGATAGACTTACCGTGTTTCCAATGGCATCCGCTCTAAAAAGCTGAATAAAGCTCAAATTACTGACGATTTTTTCACAGCTTACATTGTCGGGTGTTTTTTGTCAACGGAAATTTCTTGGAAAGATATTTTTCCAGTGTTTCATAAACAGAACAATCTGAAAACACGTTAAATAACAGTACAGCCTATTGAAGAGATGCAAGTCTATCCCTCACAGCCTCGCTTTCATTCTTATTAAAAATCAAAGATGGCGCTGCCGTGAATAAGGCGTATTGGTGAGATGACAGCTTCTTCTCCTTTGGAAATCTATAAAAGCCCCTTCCAGCGCCCAATGGCTAAGGGATGTTATGTTCTTTTTGAAATTAGAATAAATATTAGATATAAATATTAGGGCTGTCAAAACGATTAATCGCGATTAATCGCATCCAAAATAAAAGTTTGTGTTTACATAATATATGTGGGTGCACTGTGTATAATTATTATATATATGTAAACACACACACACGCTTGTATATATTTAAGAAATATTTTCATGTATATTCTGTATATAGATTTATATATAATTTATATTATATATAAATATTTTATATATAATTAATATTTTTTTCTTAAATATACATGCATTTGTGTTTTTTATATATATACAAAGTAATTATACACAGTGCCCCCACATATATTATGTAAACACAAACTTTTATTTTGGATGCGATTAATCGTTTTGACAGCCCTCATAAATATTAGAATAAAGATTAAATATTCTTTGAGAGGTGCTTCCAACAAGTTTTATAGTAAATGGCAGCCCTTTTTGTCCTTTTTTAAATCTCTCTCCTCACTACCTTCTGATTGATGGATCACTACCCCCCCCTCTTTTAATTGTTATTAATTTATTTATTGTATTATTGGTTTTATTTATATATTTTGTACTTGTGTAAATTTGTGATAATTTTAATGTTTCGATGTATAACTTGTTTATCTTGCACACCTGTTGGTTTTCAATTTTACGTTAAAAAGATAAAAAAAACAGCTAAATATGGCTTTATTTCTTATGTCATTTATACCTTGAAGTTATGTATTTTTCATTGTGCCATGGCTTGCAATAAAATATTAATTAAAAAAAAAAAGAAAGAAATTCATACAGGTTTGGAACAACTTGAGGATAAGTAAATGATGACAGAATTTAAATGTTTGGGTGAACTATCCCTTTAAGGCCTTGTATATATGATCTGATAAATGTAATAATAATAATATTCAGAGAATTACATAACATTGGAATTTTCTCAGAATGGAGAGAAAAACACAGAAAAGGATGTTGCTGTTGATATTATGAGTGATAATGTTTTATTTCCTATGTCCTCTTCAACAGGAAGTAAGGAACAAGACCTTGGAGGTGACCTCACCCCCAAAGCCCCCACGAGCACATGAATGGAAACTATTAGTGAAGAACATCCGGGTCACATGCAAACAGGAGAATGGTGCTGCAGGTCTGTGACCAAAAGAGTAGTACATCGCACACATATTAATGAAGAATGCATGTCCTTTCATTTCATTTCATTTATTTTCTATTCTCTTTTCATGGTAATACAACACATAATACCACAAGGACAATTTAACAAATCCAACAAACACAAAGTACATTCCATGATAAAAAAGAAGAACAGGAGTAGGATGAAGAAAAAAAATCGTATAAACTCCTACCCCATTCCTATAAACAAGATTCACAAATTAGATGACCTCACCAACATAAAATGACAAACAACAGAAAAATGAAAGCTAGGCTTTCAGTTGTTTAATATTTAGCCAACTAATTTATGCAGATTTATACACAATTCAATACAATGCAATTTTATTTTTAAACAATTTAGTATCACCTTTTTTATTATTATTATGTGCCTCTCTTAATCACAGGTAGCTGTTTATGATGGGCCATTTCTTGATATATGGTCATGTGATTCACAAAACTGTACATCCTTTTGTAATGTAAATCCCATTGGTCTCGTTATGTATTAAATGGACCTCATGTACACCACAGACCTCATCTAATGTTTTAATATTGCTTGCATCGAAGAAATAAAGCCAATAATTTAGATGGAATTTTGTTGTGGGCACAAAGTGCAGGCAACACTTCCCAAAAAGCACCGCCCCTCGATTTCTTGAGTGGACCGCCTGTGTTTCCCTCAATCAGGATGTCCCTTCTGTTCGGAAATCATTTTCGGAAGTGGTCTAATTGTCCCGCTGCTCTCCAGCCAAGTCACTATTACAGCCTAGCCATGCACTTAACGGAGACAACTGGCAGCTCATCCGTTTTATGCATAATTCATTTTGGCTCTGCATTAGTCAGTCATTTAGCTCAAACAGGACTAGATCTCTTCCTTTGTCTTTTGGCACAAAAATCTGGTTTTATTTAAATGGGCTACATTAGCAAATGAGTCTACTTACGGAAATGCATTGCTTGTGATTTGAAGATTTAAAACTGTTTCTGTTCTGCTTCCAGGCGGCATGAATCCCCAGTGTATCCTCCAGTTGGATGATCCTCCTCAGAGGGTCACCAGTTCAGTTTTGACTAACACATCCAACCTGGCCTGGGATCAGCCCTTCATATTGTGAGTTCAGGTCCACCTGCCAGCTTCATTTATACCCAAATCAGTTTTAACCTTTTGCCGCTGTTATAGAAAAGTACAATAGAGATAGGACAGGAAATTACTGAGAGAGGAGGCGGCGACATGAAAGGGAAATAATGTGAATCAGGCTGAAGTGTGAAAGGTGCAACTAACGTGAATCAGGCTGAATAATAAAACGATCGGTATTTTTGGGGCATCTTTCAATGTTTTTAGATAGGAATGCCGTATGATTTATTTTATGTCCCGTCTCTGTATGGTTTTGCAGTGAGCTTAGCGGCCGATCAAAGGAGCTGAACATCCAGGTCGTGGATAACGGCAAACCTCAGGAGAGTAAGTCCACATGACCGAAAATAAACCAGCTTAACGGCATAAAACAGAAAAGTGATATCCATTAATCTGGGTCTGCAAAAGCTTGAAGGTCATCTGGATTTTAATCTACTTTCTGGCAGCTGTTTCTCTAAATCATGAAATATCCTCAAAATGAGGTGAAAGTGGTACATTTATTGAGCTAATTGAAGGATACTGTGGTAATATTATGATTTGAACTCTAACAGACAAAGTGTCGGTCATGTCTTTGGCCTTTCACCCTGATTTCTAACAGGACAGATAGATGTTAGTCTGTTTATTCAGTGTCACTTTTGCCTTCCTAGGCCAAACGCATTGATTAAATAATGAGCATTCATTTGATTTGATCAACATCACTCTCTGTTCTCCTCCCAGGTGGTTTGTTAGGTCAGGTATCTGTGCCTTTTAATCTAGTGAAGAAACACCCCAAAGGTCAACAGACCTTTTCACTCATGAACAATGATCATGTGACCGGATCACTAACTACTGAGGTAAATGTATATCAAATTTCATCAATATCATAGTGAGACTAACTCGATGTCATTTTTAGATTTTATTCTCATAGAAATGTCTCTATGTACTTTTGTGTACATTGGCCTGATTAATATGCAGAAAGAACTATAATAGGGCTGTCAAATGATTAATAGCAATTCATCGCATCCAAAATAAAAGTTTATGTTGACATAATATATGTGGGTGCACTGTGTATAATTATTTGTTTATGTATATATATATATATATATATATATAAATACACACACACATATGCATGTATATTTAAGAAAAAAGTATTATTTCTAAAATATTTATATATAATATAAATTATATATAAGTCTATGTACAGTGTTTACATGAAAATATTTTATATGTACAGTAATTTCTTTAATATATACAAGCATGTGTGTGTGTATAATTGTATATATATATATATATATATATATATATATATATATATATATATATATATATTAGGGCTGTGCAAAAGTTAATTGCGATTAATTGCATCCAAAATAAAAGTCTGTGTTTACATAATATATTTGTGTGTGCTGTATATAATTATTTTGTATATATAAATACCTATGCATGCATATATATATTTAAGAATTATTTGCGCTTAAATTCTGTATTAATATACATATATAAATACATAATCTATATTATATACATATTTTATACATGAATAACACATTTTCTTAAATATATACATGCATGTGTGTGTATTTATATATACAAAATAATTATATACAGCACACACAAATATATTATGTAAACAGACTTTTATTTTGGATGCGATTAATCACAATTAATTTTTGCACAGCCCTAATATATACATATATATATATATATATATATATATATATATATATATATATATAATTATACTATTGCACCGACATATATTGTAAACACAAACTTTTATTTTAGATGCGAGTAATCACGATTATTCATTCCACAGCCCTAAACTATAAGCCTAAACTATAATTTCATTCCGTTTCCTGGTGTTTCCTTTGGAAAATGAATTATGCCATGCTGAATATTTGTTTACCAACCCGAATGAATGAAACCTGACGTGACCTCTTCATGCTCTCGGTGTAGTTCACCTACCTGGAGCCCAGCGAGGTGCGGAGCTGGCAGACGCCCACGCCGGCCCCTACTAAGAGAGTGGAGATGGACCGCACTGTGATGCCCTGTGGCACCGTTGTCACCACTGTCACTGCTGTGAGGAGTAAACCAGGACGACCTTTGCAACCTGGTACCTTTCATTTGACCTTTGATTCAGTTGCACATTTTTGAGGGAGGCAAAATAGTGGGGGTATATAATCGTTATGCCAATCTCCTAAACCACTAAATCAAAATCTCTAATATGATTTTCATGTTTTTAAAAATCCCTCTTACAGAATCCAAATCACCCTCTAGAAATAAGCTGGTGGAGAGAAGGGTGTCAGAGCAGCGGTCAATACTCGGAGCCAAAGTTAGCAAAGCCCTGTCATCATCGGATACAGGTGAGATTTCCAAGCTTGTTGACTTCAGTGGCATACGCATTTCTTTTTATTTGTGCACCGCAAGTGCTCTTCAGCAATCCCTGTGCAAGCATGAATACACATTAGTAATAGGTCACATTCAGCATTTGTACACTCTTTCTTTCTAGAGTTATTGATGCTAAATGGGACCGATCCTGTAGCCGAGGCTGCCATTAGACAGCTCCATGAGTCGGCAAAACAGAAGCTCAAATCTCCTGTCAAAAAGAGCACCATCATCATCTCAGGAGTAACCAAGGTACAGAAAAAAACTTCTTGCCCACATATATGCATATTTAGTAGGGATATTCTTATATTACACTATATTGGTACCATATCACTTTTGTTTACTTTTTTCTGTGCATGCTTATTTCCCATATTTTTACATTTTATATTACATACATACTTAAATGTTTTTTTAACACTAATAAATTTGGCAAATGCAATATTTAGAAAATCTTTAGCATTTTTTATTTTTTATTTTGTACTTTAATAATGTTGTGATTCCCAAATTCATTTGTAGCATCAAAGGGTTAGTTGACCCAAAAATGAAAATGATGTCATTAATGACTCACCCTCATGTCGTCCCGAGCCCGTAAGACCTCAGTTCATCTTCACAACACAGTTTAAGATATTTTATATTTTATATCTTGGGATGAGGGAGAGTCATTAATGACATCATTTTCATTTTTGGGTGAACTAACCCTTGTAAAAAAAAAAAATGATTTGATGATTTTGATTTATTTATACACAATTGTGCAAATTGATCAATTTATTTTCAAAATTGGAAACCTTCTTATCCTAGATTAAGAATCCACACAAAACACAGCAAGCATTTCCTAATGTTTGTAGTTTGTTATATTTGGGACATCTATCAATCTTTTTAGATCTTTTTACATTATTATGTTGTGATGTCTGAATTCACTCGTAGCATTAAAATCAACAGATTTTGATTTTAATATATTTTTTACAAAAGAGTACAAAATTGCCAGTATCTTTTTGTGATTGCCCTGGTCAAAGTTTTTTGGCTTTAATTGTCAGTTTCTAATTAAAGCTTTGCTATTAACCTGCTCTCTAGGCCCCTCTAACACAGGATGAGGAGATGACTTTGATGGCAGGATATGCAGCTGCGATGGACGCTTCTATGTCCGGAGCATCTGAGGGCACCAGCAGCGAAGCAGCGGCATTACCCTCGGAAACAGTGGCAGAACCCAGCTGTCTCGAACCCACTGAGTCTCTGGTGGGTGCGAATGGCACAGATCATGTGGAGGACTGGGAGAGTCAGGCTGGAGAGGACCCAGATGCGGATAAGTCCTCTCTGTCCCTCTGTACCTCTGAAACGGGTTCCAAAAAAGGAAAAGGTGAGTGGAAAGGGAATGGACTTTGAGCTTTGTGTATTGAAGAACAACAATCAGAATTATGCTGAGCTGGGTTTTGGGTTTCTATTTAACCAGTTTACACCTTCAAACTACATAAAGTGCTTAACCAGAGTCATAAATCTGATCACAGGTCTGCATGTGAACCACATGGTCAATGGCATGCATTCAAACATTTGAGTCATTAAGGTGATCGCAATATGACCATGCTGATACATTTCTTTTCAGGATTTTTTTTTAAACAGAATTTAATTAGAACAAGATTTCTTTTGTAACATAAATCCCTTTTATGTCACTTTTAAACAATTGAATGCACGCTTGCTGGTACAAAAGTTCCATTTTTACTAATTTCTTTAAAAATTTAACAGTAGCGTTTATGCTAGTGCAGGGGTTTTCAAACTGGTCACGGAGTGCGAAAAGGTGGGTCACAGAAAGTAACCCTGGCTGCAGCTAAATTTGTGTTTCAGTGAATGAGACATTTCGCACGATATTCCAACATTAAGTAAAAATCACTTCGAATTTCAATTTCTTTCAAATCAAACTTCTGAATAACATTAAAGGGTCACTCCACCCATTTGCATTAAGATTTCCATTGTTAGAAACCCAGTTACACTATTGAAGGGTCGTGCAACGCTCAGGGCAGCGAAGCAAGTGCATTCTGGGAGTTGTTGTCTTTCATCCACATAAGCCAAAAATACATTTTCTGGCTTTTCTCAGTCTTGAATGCTCCAAATTCAAAAATAATTTCACATATATAAAAAAATTACCCATTTTAAATACATATTCATCTTTCCAGAGGTGGAGTGACCCTTTAAGCTTACAGTAATTGAATTGTTTTCTGATCTCAAATATTGTGGTGGGTCTTGATAGATTATACTATCCCTGTGCTATTGTATAGGTAGTGTGTATCAAGTAACTACAATATTTATTATTCTAGGAATGAATTATTCTAAAAAAGCTGATCTGAATCTTAAACTAACGTCCAAATAAGCCAAAGAGTAAAGTAGACATTAATTCCGTTACCAAGTTGCTTAATGTAAACAGCCTTCAAAAATAGACAGAAAATGTTCTTAAAAAGGAACATCTCAACCAAATTCAAGTCTTGTTAGTGCAGAGTTACCAAATTCTGTCTCACCTTTGTTTGTCTAATATGAATGTTACAGCACTGTCTTATGTCTTTCTGTCTATACTTCTCACATTTGATGACATTCACTTTCTTTGTTGTCCTCTGTACCTCTCCCTTATCACCTTTTTTTTTTCTTTGCTATCTTAAAGTGGAAACCTGTGCTAACCAGACTTTATTGCTGGAAGAGTAAGTGACCTCTTGAGAAGTCTATAATAGTAAAATTATGTAGACTTCCCTGTGAAATTGTTAACAAACCCTTTTAGTTAAAAAAGCTAGTCCATGTCCCAGCGTTTTAAAATCCATGGGGATAATAAACAACTTATTACCCTGTATTTGTGAATTTTGGATATGGAGAAAGATTTGACATGCTGTTTGGCTGCTCAAATCTTTGGAGGCACCTTTTTTTGTTTTTGTTTTGTGCTATTGAACCTTTGTTGGCTAAGTGAATTTCAGCTAATAGCTTGCTCAAACAGCATAAACATTCAGAAGTTCAACCTTCCTGAACTTCTAAGCTGGTGTGGACTGGTTTAGGCTGCTTTGATTCTAAACCCAAGCACTTTCAAACATGTTTGCGTACTCTGTTAGTAGTGTGCTTGTATTCTTTTAGCTAATTTCCATCTGATGCTGCCAGTCTATTGCAGTCGCATCTCGACACACAGATTGCGTCACAAATCCACCGTTTCCTCATGGTAGTCAATAAAACCAATTACTAATTTTATGGTTTAGCTTCCTGTTGATCAGAGTATGACTTCCAGGTTGGATCAGTGAAGTATGTTAGTGAGCTTGGCTGATTATTTTCATCTCTTTGGCGCCCCCTGTAGGCAGCTTCCTGCACAAGAGTGCCAAGCTATTCTTCAGACGGCGACACCAGCGAAAGGAGCCAGGGATGAGCCAGTCCCACAATGACCTGCAGTACTTGGAGCATCCCGAGGCGGCCATGATGGGCGACAGGGAAAAGAGGACGGCCACCTTCAGGCGCATTATCAACCACAAGCTTCTCCCCAAGAGCAAGAGCAAAGCCAATGGCACAGCGAGAGAACCGCCCACGTGAACTCTATTGCTTTAGAGAAGGCCCTCATCGAGACTAATTTTTGCACCTCTTCATTTTTTTTTTCTAACGTCCTCTTTCACATTCATTCTCAACTCTTATGCAAGTCATTTCTTGTTTCTTGGCTGTATTTGCCAAAACCTCTGCGTTGCAACAATCACCGTTTCATCAACTCCCTCTCAACACATCATGCACATTCTCAGACGTCTAATTTCATTATTATTCAGACCCTTCAGCTTATGAATTCTGTGTTCATCCACGCAAATGGGCATCAGAGGCTTGTCACTTTCTCCTTGTGAAATGTGTGTTTATGCAAGAACGTTTACAGAGCAGCATCCAAATGAGCACTGGCTCGCTTCGTCGCTCCAAATGATTCAAAAGAATCGTTTAACCTTATGCAAACAGTGATCATCATGCAAAAGATACTGTGTGTTTGTGGCCTTTTAACCAAAGTGGGATTTGATGATAACCTTTTCTTGCTATTTACCTAAGCTTTATCCCTTTGGTGACATGATGGAACCTGGAGTTATCTAAATATCTAAGGGAAAACCATCAGTTTGATTTGCACTTCTTTATATGCTCAGAACTCATTCCAAATGGATTTGCAGTGAATTCTGGGGGGTTTGGTTGTGAACATGCTCTGGATTTGTTCTAAATCATGTGAAATATCTCTGCCTTTATGTGAATTGAATATGGGAGGTTTTTATTTTGTTTGGGAATGGGATACTAACCTGCAGTTTAAGCCTAATTGTCTCTGGGAATAGTGAGTTTTATTGTCCCAAATTTGTTAAGTGAAACATATAACAGAGCATAACTTTTCAAATGGTCTGGGTTGGCACTGATATGTTTGCTTTATGACTGGTTTGGTTTTCTGTTCATCTTTTGATTTCCGAATCTCAAGCAGAGGTGGGAAAATATCAACTAAAGATATTATAAGGGTTATTGTATTTTAAATATTTTCTTTGTAAGCATACATTATCAATATACTGTATAGTTGTCAAATGTGCTGATTGATTTTTCTTTTTTCGTCATTCCACAATGCCACACATGTTGATGTGTGTGAATTGTGAATTGTACCAAAGGTTTTTAACACTAAGAAAGGGCATTTTCCCGTTTGAGAAAGACCAGAATGCAAGAGTACCGGCCTCTTGAATTTAGCTATTCAATATGTTCACTATTCATGAGTGGTGTTTTCTTTGATTTTTAAATCTTAAGCCACCTGAAATGTTGGTGGTGAGTGCCAGCCACCAGTTTGCATTCTGGGACTGCAGTGGATTTATGGTGAGGGGATTCAATAACAGGCTCCATTTGACATTTACTTGAACTCAAACTGCATATATAGAAGAAACCTGAATGCCTGTCCATAGTGAATGTTGCCAGAAGGAAACTTCAGCAGTCTGGCTGTTAACTCTGAATTTTGGGAGGACTACTGTTCTGTGATCTATTTAGTTTTTTCATTTCGTCTGTTGTGTGTTGCCATTTACAGGCTGTTAACACTTCATATGGTGGTATTTCTTAACAGTCCTAAAATTAAGCAAAGGTCATTTTTATTGAAACTGGATGCAAATGAAGATTTTATTTTTTGTCATGCTTGCTTGGCCGTCCAGAGGTGAACTCCTTGTTAACTTAACTCTTTCTTTTGGATTCTGGTTGGCCTCCTTAACCAGAATGTCTATTGTGAATGATAATTGTATCCATGAGAACCTGTTTATCACCAAAACACATTTACCTGCAATATTATCACACATCTGCATGGCCTGTGCAGTAAGAACTCATAAAGGTGTTGCGTTTGTAGTCCTAAAACCTTCTGGAAAATCTCTGTCAGCTTTGAAGAATGGTGGTTTGTGATATTAAATAAAGTCTGTCATTATTTGAAGAGACTTGTTTTGCTCTATAACATAAATTGTTGAATAAGGACTACAACTACCACAAGTATGCTAGTTTATGAAACCCCATCATATCAATAAAGCTTTAAATTTCACATTTGATGTATGAGTTTGTGTAATGTGTGCCCTTAATGCAAAAGTCTTTTCAAGTAATGCTAAACAGAGCTTTTCTTACTTTTCAAACCCAATGGTTGATTTAGCTTTCTGGTTATCCTACAAAATGACATTAGGCCTATAACTGAACAGCTGTTATAAAAAGTGACAACGACCCTGCGTAATGAATGTAAGGCTGTGCTTGTGTTATGTTCATTAACATATCGATTGGTTTTAGCAGTAAATACTGACTGAAAAATTCAATTTGTTTCTGCATTCATTTGTTGTTGTTGAGTCAGACGTGTTATTTTGTGTCTGCATAATCGAATTAATCAGCTGGAATATTGAGGAAAATCTTGCGGCGGTCCGTTTGAGGAAAAACTACACTTCCCATAATGCACCTCGTGGGTCTCATTTCCGGTCCTGCGCGGTTTCTGGAGCGGATTGGAACCCGGAGTCAGGATTCACTAAATGTGTAGACGATTGGAAAACAGGTAATGACTTTATGCTAAACTTGTGAGGGAGTTATATTCAAACGCATTGAGCGAACTCCCCAAACGGTCCTCATTTAAAGGCACAGCAGCAATGAAAAGTGTGAGCGAAGTGAGTTTGTTGTGCTTTGCGCTTTCAAACGCTCTAGCTCCAGATGAGCGCTGCGTCTCCATTCCATCCGCCATGCCGATTGTTCTTTGTTACATTTGCATTGCCGAAAGAGAGCGAGCTCAGCCTGAGATCGGAGTTAAAACCCGGCTACAGTTTGAAATCTTCCCAAATCACGGATTCTGCCCGCATCGGTCCGTATTGTACTCTGCGTTTCATTCGCGGACAGCTGCCTGTACTGCGTTGATAACGAGCGTCATGCGTTGTGATTGTTGATCTTGGGAACATCAAAATTGCATTGTGTAATGGGTTTTGTTTACTGACAGCAATGCAATCAACACAACGTTATGATGGAAAAGTGCATTGAAATGTTTTTGCATTTAGACCTTAAGGACTTATCATTTTATAACGTATTATTTCCAATAATTGTCTCTTTATACATATTTAATTATGTTCCAGATGTATAAAGTTATATAAAACATATATTAAAAATCCAGTTCATCCCAAATGACCGTTTTTAAAATTCATGTTATTTATATAATGGTTAAAATATATACAAAAAAGCCTTATTTTAAAGGCAGATTTTTTTGGTGAGGAAACGTTATAGCATACGTAATTTGACTTGTTTTATTATTATTATTATAATATTTGTGGGAAATGGTTTTACATTTTTCCAATATATGTAGTCAACATGAAAACAAAGTTTGTATTTCTAAGAACATGCATGTTTTAAACATGTCATATGTTTCAAAATATGATTTTAAATGGTTTCAGATGTGTATATATTTATGTGTGTGTGTGTGTAATTAAGTATCATAAGTACAGCATGCTTTTGCATGTGTTAAAACTAATGTACCAATTTGATGCATTATTTTTAGGGTGTCAGAATGGCAGAGCAGACACCGGATGAGTTTATTTGTAAGTGCACAACTATAATCTTGCTTGTTTATGAATATGCATGAAATATTATTGCACCTTTATTGCCACTAGTGAGCTTTTTTGCTGTGTTTTACTCTAGTACATGGCATAATATTGCATGTGACTCTTCGTCCTGCAGGGTGTGAGGACTGCGGGCAGTACCATGACTCTGAATGTCCTGAGCTGGGGCCCGTCGTCACGGTGAAGGACTCATTTGTTTTAAGTCGGGCACGGTGAGCGGACATGGGTGCCTTTTGGATGCTGACCACAAATAGATGGTCATTTGTGTGATTTTCAAAGGCCATATATTGACTTTCTTATGTTTATTATCAGTATATGTATTTTACAGTACATTTTAATGTTTTCTATTCACATTTTATATTACTGCAATTTTTGTTCATATAATTACAGTCTACTTGAGACATCTTATGAAATTCTTAATAATCTTTAATTATTCCAATTTTTGGCTGCATATGAAATTGTAACTTAAGAACATGATCATTGTCCATGTTCCAGGTCATCTTTACCAGACAGCTTGGAGATCAGGTCAGCTGAGGAGGGGAACGAAGGCGTCTTTGTGCTTAGACGGCTGGTTAAAAGGACTCGATTTGGCCCTTTTGAGGCCAAGAGGGTTCCAAGCCTTCAAACTGAGGGCGCATTTCCTTTAAAGGTAAAGAATAGACCATTAATATGCCACTCCTAACCATATGACCTATGCTTAATGTTTTTTTTCTATTGTGTATCTTAGATATTTCAGAAGGACGGATCGGTGGTGTGTTTTGACTCATCCAATGAGGACGACTGTAACTGGATGATGTTGGTTCGGCCTGCCACAGACCACAAACACCAAAATCTGACGGCCTACCAGCAGGATGATGATGTTTACTTTAATACATCACAGGTACATTGATGCTGTACTGTCACTTCTGTTCCTTTCATAGCATTGTGGTTAAATAGTGAAGATAGTTCAGATTGCTTAGATTGTAAAATAAAATTTATTCAAATTGTGGTGTTATATTAAAGGGATAGTTCACTTTGAAATTAATTTTTGGTATGTTTTAGCTTACCTCAAGGGCATCCAAGATGTAGGTGTAGTAGTTTCAATTTTTATATTTTTAGGTCAAACCATTCTTGTCAGTCATATAATGGAGGTCTATGGTCACCACCTCAAAGAGCATGCACAGAGAAGTCCAAATGAAACATGATTTAATGACTCATAAATCTAAGTATACATTGATGGCCTAAGACACGAAACGAGCGGTTTGTGTGAGAAAACGTACAGTTTTTTATCGTTTTTACCTCTTGTGTATGCTCTTTGAGGTGGTGACCATAGACCTCCATTATATAACTGACAGACAAGAACGGTTTGACCTGTAAAAATACTGCGGAAGCAAAGACACCTACATCTTGGATGCCCTTGAGGTAAGCTAAAACATACCAAAAATTAATTTCAAAGTGAACTATCCCTTTAAACTTAAAATGCCAATTTAATCGAATTGTTCTTCCATTTCCTCCATTTCAGGATGTTCTGCCCGGAACAGAATTGAGAGTCTGGTATGGAGCATTTTATGCCAAAAAAATGGATCGGCTTGTTCTTAGGTCACCTGTACTTCCACCTCCAACAGGTATGCATGTTTTAAAGTGCAGTATCTGTGCAGGACGCGTATGTTGGACGTAATTGATCATTTTGCCTCTTCAGAAATGGTGTCCAGCAAACCTGGAGTCCCTCCGGTGAAGGGGCCACCGACAGAAACCCTTCCTGTCTCAGAGCAACTGCTCTGCCAAACCCCAGCAGACGCACCCGTCCAGCAGCTTACAGAGGCGCTACCCCAAAACAACACGGCCAGCGTTGCTCCCGCCCCACCAGAGCCAACCCGAAAACAAGGCAGACCGCGACGGACAAAAGCACAGAAACTTGCGCCTAGTGGATCAGCTCATTCCGGTCAAGGTGAGGTGGGGCGGGATATAAAGGGGTTTGTTCGGCAAAGATGGTTTTTAAAGCACATTTTGCTGAGAAGTAACAAAAAATGTTTAAAAATGGTTTCCCATTTAGCAGAATCCACTGTTCCTGCATCTGGTGAGCCGCCTCTCAGTACTTTGGCCCCTGATGTTCCCCTTACTGTACTGGATGTCCAAGAGGTCATGGTGGCTGGAGACGGCCCGCCACTCAAAACATCTCGGGTGACACGCTCCCCCATCTCCTCTGGGAAGTAAGGACAACCTTTATGATTCACTTACGTCACATCCTCTGGGTTTTAAAGCACATACACCACTAGAAAGAAAGAAAGAAAGAAAGAAAGAAAGAAAGATAGAAAGATAGAAAGAAAGAAAGAAAGAAAGAAAGAAAGAAAGAAAGAAAGAAAGAAAGAAAGAAAGAAAGAAAGACTTCTGTTCAGAAAAGATGCATTAAATTGATCAAAAGTGACAGTGAAGACATTTATAATGTCACAAAAGATTTCTTATTTATATAATTAAATATATATATATATATATATAATAACTAGGGCTATCAAACGATTAATCGCGATTAATCACATCCAAAATAAAAGTTTGTGTTTACATAATAATATGTGGGTGCACTGAGTATAATTATAAATACACATATATATATATAATAAAATAAAATAAATACACATATATATATATATATATATATATATATATAAATACACACACATGCATGTATATTTACGAAAAAAATTATTATTTATATCTAAAATATTTATATTTATATATAATATAAATTATATATAAATCTATGTGCAGTATATACATGAAAATATTTCTTAAATATATACAAGCATGTGTGTATTTATATATATATATATATATATATATATATAAAATAATTATACTCAGTGCACCCACATATTATTATGTAAACAAAAACTTTTATTTTGGATGCGATTAATCGTTTGACAGCCCTAATTATAACTTTATATTCATCAAAGAATCCTAAAAAAATGTCTCATGATTCCTCAAAAATATTAGGCAGATATGATGAGAAATGTTTATTGATTTAATGTTTGAATGATGCTGAAAATTCAGCTTTAAGGAATAAATTACATATTGAAATAGTAATAATTGTAATAATATTTCCCAATGATACAATTTTTACTGTATTTTTGCTAAAATGAAATGCATAAGAGACTTCTTTCAAAAACATGATAAAGTCTCACTGACCCCAAACTTTTGAACAGTAGTGTTATCTCACTTGAACAACTCTTGATCCTGTTCTTCTGTCAGAGCCGGTATAAGGCGGCGATCTCTACGGCAGGGTGGAGATCATAAAAGAGTTTACCAGTGCTGTCTCTGCTGTAAGGTGTTTCAGAACAGCAGCAACCTCAACCGACACATCCGTTCCCACGGTAACGCTCCCATCATCCCTCCCTGGAAATAACTTATCACACTGCATAACACCATTGGAGGTTATTAGATGTGCCATATGCTGAATACTTTTGTGTCACTTACAGGTGATAAGTGTTTTAAGTGTGACGAGTGTGACAAGATGTTCAGTCGAAAGGAGAGTCTTAAACAGCATATATCTTATAAACACAGCAAGAATCAGGTATGGCACTTTTTTAACCAATAACTTCATGTTTAGTGATTGTTAAAAATAGCATGCATTCATTTTTTTAGACAAATCTGTGTGTGTTTATATGTTTTATTTGTGTGTGTTTTCTTAGTCTGATATAGAGTATAGGTACAAATGTTCAACCTGTGAGAAATCCTTCCGAGTGGAAAATGCCTTAAGATTTCATAACTGCAGGACAGGTAAAAAAGGTTTTTAAATCATTTACACAACTTTTTGCATTAATAGTAATAATAATGATACTGCTACTACTAATCATAATTATTATAAATATTATTATTGATAATAGTAATAATGTTTGTTTTTTATGAAAATTAAATTTGAATAACTTTTTGATATTGTATTATTTGTTAATTTACTTTTTTGGACTGTCTATTTAATTTACTAATTCTGTGTTATTAAAAAAACATTTTTAAGTTAAGTTAATAAGGAAATTATGCAATTAATTAAATGAAAAGTTTTAATTTTACGGTAACACTAGAATAATTCATTTGTTAACATTAGTTAACATGAACTAAGAATACTTTTACTGCATTTATTAATCTCTTATATAATGTTAAACTACATCTTTAAGATCAATAGTTGTATCTGTTAATGCACTGTGAACTTACATGAACATTTTTATTACAGTAACTAAAATTAACAAAGGTTAATCAATGCTGTAAATATAATTGCTGATTGGTAATTTTAGTTAATGCATTATTATTATTATTTTTTTTTAGAAAATGTTTAATTTTTAATTTTTAGAAAATGTATTTTACAAATGTATCGCATGCACAACATCTATTTTGTATGTGTTTTCCTCTTATTGCAGATGACAAAACGTTCCAGTGTGAGATATGTTCTAGGTTTTTCTCCACTAACAGTAATTTGTCCAAGCACAAGAAGAAGCACGGAGAGAAACTGTATGCGTGTGAGATCTGCAATAAGATGTTCTACCGCAAAGATGTCATGCAGGACCACCAGAGGCGGCATGTTGTTGGTGAGTCATGAACGTTTCTGCTTCAAATAAAACTAGAAATACTCTGTGCCCATATAGAATACTCATATAAAGTCAGTTTGAAAGTAAAGTCTGTTAAATTAACACAATCTACTATACTTGAGTTCTCTGTTTCTAGGCCTCATTAAAGGGATAGTTCACTTTGAAATTAATTTTTGGTATGTTTTAGCTTACCTCAAGGGCATCCAAGATGTAGATGTCTTTGTTTCCACAGTAGTTTCAATTTTGATATTTTTAGGTCAAACCGTTTGTGTCTATTAGTCATATAATGGAGGTCTATGGTCACCACCTCAAAGAGCATGCACAGAGAAGTCCAAATTAAACATGATTTAATGACTCGTAAATGTAAGTACACATTGATGGCCTTAGACACGAAACGAGCGGTTTGAGTGAGAAAACAAACAGTATGGTATGTGGTTACAAGAGGTAAAAACGATATAAAAACTGTTCATTTTCTCACACAAACCACTCGTTTCATGTCTTAGGCCATCAATGTGTACTTACGTTTACAAGTCATTAAATCATGTTTAATTTGGACTTCTCTGTGCATGCTCTTTGAGGTGGTGACCATAGACCTCCATTATATGACAGACAAGAACGGTTTGACCTAAAAATATAAAAATTGAAAATCCTGTGGAAACAAAGACACCTACATCTTGGATGCCCTTGAGGTAAGCTAAAACATACCATTAATTTATTTCAAAGTGAACTATCCCTTTAACTTTCTTTGGCCTTCTCTGTAGGTAAACCATTATGTCACTTGCTCTGTATGTGCACCAATGGCTTCCACCACCCATTGCTTTTCCACAGGTCCGAAAAGCATGAAACGAGAGGAACTCGAAGCGAACGGGGAGGAGGGAAGCAAATACAGAAAGGAGCCTTCAGCGTGTCCCATTTGTGGAAAGGTGGTGTTCCTAGACCAAGGACACCATATTTGTTGTTGATATCAGATCTGTGTAGCATAGAATGTATAAATAAAATAAATAACTTTTTATTCAAGGTGTTTTCCTGTCGGAGTAACATGAACAAACACTTACTAACCCACGGGGACAAGAAATACACCTGTGAGATCTGTGGCCGCAGGTTCTTCCGTGTGGACGTCCTGAGAGATCACATACATGTCCACTTTAAGGTGAGGAATAGTGACATGCAAAACTATCTTTTCATTTTCAAGTATTTGGTGAGTTGTCTGAATGACCAGTCAATGAGTTCAGATACTGTGTGGTTACTGATATTCTTCTAAATATCATTGATTCGAAAACGGTAAAACTCTGGGGGGGTTGTAAAATGAGCCTATTTCCAAAAAAAAGTGGAGTATCCCTTTAAAGCATCATTTTAAAAAGTTAGTTAGCTAGTTGAGCATAATGACTAATCTAAAAAAAAAATAATATGTTGTGGTGTACTCTAATTGAAGTCCAAAACCGTCTCTTTCAGGACATCGCCTTAATGGACGAGCAGGAAAGAGAGGACTTCATTAAAAAGATTGGCATCTCTATGGAGGAGAGTGACGACAGTTCGGATGAGGAAGATGAGAAGAACGATCCTGAACATCACAAATACAGCTGCAAGAAATGTCAGGTATAGTAGGAGCTATTGTCATAATTGATTGAATATGGTGTCTTTTCTGATGTCTCGAAATTTTTAGCCTTTTGACGTTTTTTTTTTTTCTTCACTTTATTTATAGGTTTTTCCACATGTTACAGAATTCCAAAAATTTGTACAATTTAACATATCTAGGAGAGTAAAAAAAGGGGGGGGCAAGAACAGACAATAGGCAGGTATTTAGGACCCACCCAATATAATGGGAACAAATGTTGACCCCAAAGAGAAAAAAAAAGTACAAATATACCTAATAAAGTGACAAATATGAAAAAAAGTACCCTTCTACCACCCCCCACCCCAAGAGAGAGAGAGAAAAAAAGAGAGAAAGGGGAAAAAAAGGACGTGCCAGCCAAAGTAATTATTTAACCAAATTATTCCGATGTTTTTTTGTTTTATTTTTTATGTATAATATATATACACTCACCGGCTGGTTGGGTTGGAGCCTCTTTTTGCCTTCAGAACTGCCTTAATTCTTTATAGCATAGATTCAACTAAGATGCTGGAAACATTCTTTAGAGATATTGGTCCCTATTGACATGATAGCATCACGCAGTTACAGCAGATTTGTCACTTGCACATATATGATGCAAATGCACATCCCAAAGGTGCTCTATTGGATTGAGATCTGGTGATCTCACTTTGAGTGTAGTTAACTCATTGTCATGTTCAAGAAACCAGTTTGAGATGATTTGAGCTTTGTGCACATGAGGTCATAAAGGGATGGACATGGTCAGAAATAATACTCAGGTATAGGCTGTGGTGTTTAAACGATGCCCAATTGGCACTAAGGGACCCAAAGTGTGCCGAGAAAACATCCCCCACACCATTACACCACCACCACCAGCATGCACAGTGGTAACAAGGCATGATGGATCCATGCTTTTATTTTGTTTATGCCAAATTCTGACCCTAACGTATGAATGTTGCAGCAGAAATTGAGACTTTTTCACAGAAACATTTAATTGCTAAATAAAAAGTACATTAAAAGTCATGTGATTTTCTTGATGTTGCTTAATGTTATATTCCCAGCTAAATAGTTATTTATTTATCATGAATATTCATTCTCTCTCCACCACTTTTCAACTACCTTCATCAGGTGACATTCGCCAAGGGTCGTGACTACTTGAAACACATAATGGAGATGCATAAGGAAAAAGGTTACAACTGCACAATGTGCAACCGCCGCTTTGCTCTGAAGGCCACGTACAACGCTCACCTGGTCATCCACCGAGACCACCTGCCCGATCCTGCCGTGCAGAAGTAAGACAGAGATTGGATTTCAAACATTTGCTTCTTCACAAGGCTTTAGTTTTGCAGGAAAGTTAAATGTCATTCATTTCTTCACAGATACATTCATCCGTGCGACATGTGCGGACGGATCTTCAACAGCATCGGCAACCTGGAGAGGCACAAAATCATCCACACAGGTGAGTCTTAGTACTACAAAATAGATATGCTCTAAACTGAAATAGTTCTTTGATTTTTAAAGTATTTAATCACTTACGTTTCATAGACAAGGCTTAATTAAAAGTGATAAACCCTCTGGCCGCTGCAGGAGTGAAAAGCCATGGCTGTGATCAGTGTGGAAAGTCCTTCGCTAGGAAAGACATGCTAAAGGAACATCTGAGAGTCCATGATAACGTCCGAGACTTCCTGTGTGCAGAGTGTGGGAAAGGTGCGGACACTCATCTCATCTCCATCCCATAATACACCTTGCATAATAATGTGAAACCCTTTACAGATTACTTGATTTTAAAAGTAACTTAGTTACTTTACAGATTACTTGATTTTAAAAGTAACTTAGTTACTTTACAGATTACTTGATTTTAAAAGTAACTTAGTTACTTTACAGATTACTTGATTTTAAAAGTAACTTAGTTACTTTACAGATTACTTGATTTAAAAAGTAACTTACAGATTACTTGATTTAAAAAGTGACTTAGTTACTTAACAGATTACTTGATTTAAAAAGTAACAGTTACTTTACAGATTACTTGATTTAAAAAGTAACTTAGTTACTTTACAGATTACTTGATTTAAAAAGTAACAGTTACTTTACAGATTACTTAATTTTAAAAGTAACTTCGTTTAAAAGCTTTGTTACTTTACAGATTACTTGATTTTAAAAGTAACTAAGTTAGATTACAAGTTACTTTATTAGTTACATTCAGCAGCTGCTGAAACACCCCTTTTTAACAAAATAAAAACTATTTCCTGAAAAAATACATGTTTTTCAGGCAGTCTTTCTTGGCTTCACTTAACATATATGTTTTTATAAAAAACGATGCTGACTCGCGACCTTCATTAGTGATTCACACAGTAACTTGGATAAGTAACTGTAACGCACAGTAACTTGGATAAGTAACTTTAATAGTAACTCACAGTAACTTGGATAAGTAACTTTAATCTGATTACTGGTCTGGAAACAGTAACCCATTAGATTACTCGTTTCTGTTTACGCATAGCACGTTACCGGCATCATGGATAATAAATCACTCAAACCCCTTTATCTAATCTTAGCATCTGGACTCGCACGTCCGGCATGTTTGTAGTTTTTTAACATTTTTCATTGGTGTTTGTAGTTCTACTCATCCATAGCCGTTAGAGTTTGCACAGATCTGCACTTCGGATTCTAACCGGAAAAAGTAGACAATCTGGTATCTTTGGAATACTCATTTCAACACTACAATTTGGGACACACTAATTCTGATTACTCTGAATTTTGATTACTATTAAAGGATGGATGGTATGCGAATTGGAACGCAGCATGTAGCTCAATTTGAACTGAATGAGCACATAAATGCATCTGTGTTTTCCAGGCATGAAGACAAAACATGCTCTACGGCATCATATGAAACTGCACAAGGGAATTAAAGAATATGAATGTAAAGAGTGTAACCGCAAATTTGCCCAGAAGGTCAACATGCTGAAGCATTACAAAAGACACACAGGTGAGGATCACATCATACTGTAATGTTACATTTGATACATATTACAAAAAATGTATTCAAAATATAATAATGTATTCCTACAGGCACAAAGGACTTCATGTGTGAGCTGTGCGGGAAGACATTTAGTGAGAGAAACACAATGGAAACGCACAAGCTTATTCATACAGGTACAGTTCACTGAAATATTACACAGAGTTTGGTTTAATTACACAAATGTTTACTCTCATCTGTCTCGTTTTTGCAGTTGGAAAGACGTTTTCTTGCGCCGTCTGTGACAAGAAGTATGTGACGCAATATATGCTGCAGAAACACATGCAGTTGACCCACGAGAAGGTGGAGGCTCAGAGCTGTCATCTATGCGGCACCAAAGTCTCCACACGTGCCTCCATGAACCGCCACATGCGCCGCAAACACCCCGAGGTGAGAAACAACCACACACCCCCGGGGTTAATGACATTTTCTTTTGATATTGTCAATGATTATTAAGACGAGATGAGAGACGAAAATTACAAATAATGACTAATCACATAAACACGATATGTGATATTACTCGAAAAAAGGTATAAAATTAAAGGTATTATTTGTAATATTAATATGTAATATTATAATATTATATATTTTATATTATTTGATGCACTAAGAGTGACAGAATAAATATGTTGACAAATGCATTTCTTTATACATTTTACACTTTTAAATTACAACCCCAAATCAAGAAGTGTTGGGACATTTTGTAAAATGTCATAGAATCTGTGATTTGTTAATTCTTCAATTAAGCTGTTCAGTGAAAACATTGGGGAAATTAAGCTGAAAGAGAATGAACAAATCTATTTTTCAAATCAAATTTATTCCATTTTACAAAATGTCCCAACTTTTCTTGATTTGGGGTTGTAAATAATTTAGGGCTGTGAAATGATTAATCGCGATTAATTGCATCCAAAATAAAAGTTTGTGTTTACATAATATATGTGTGTAGTGTGTATAATTATTTTGTATATATTAATAGACACACATGCATGTATATATTTAAGACATATTTGCATGTATATACTTTATATATATATAAATATATATATATATATATATATATATATATATATATATATATATATATATATATATATATACAAAATTAATATTATACATAAATATACATATTTGATGTATTTATACATTTTTCTTAAATATATACATGCATATGTGTGCATTTATATATACAAAACTATTATACACACTACACACAAATATATTATGTAAACACAAACTTTTATTTTGGATCCGTTTAATCACGATTAATTGTTTCACAGCCCTAAAATAATTGTTTAAATAAATAAACTATACATTTTTCAAAATGTAAAATCTTCAAGATAACTATAAGTTTTCATCAAACAAATATTGTTTTTGTTGAGTAAATCACATGCTGTTTTAGTCAGAGTAAATTGGACGAAAATAATTGAGGAATTCATGAAAGTAAAAAATGAAATCCCAAGATAGTGAATAATTTTAAAAGACATTTTCATTTCATATTACAGAGCCACGCACATGACATCCAAACAAACAATAATAATATTATGGCCATGAATTAAGATTTAATTCCACAGTTTTTTAATGTGTTCCTTTGTTATAATAAATCGTGGCCATATTGAACTAATTTGCTCCCTCGTTTTGCACCGTGTTTTGCAATTTTTACACCGTGGCCAGGATTTACTAAATCGAGGGATCAAATTAGTCTATTATGTGCATGATTTACTTAAAATGAGGGGAACTAGTTAGTAAAACGTCCTGACGTAACTAATTATTTTCTGCTATACTATTATTGTGGCCATGATGTACATACTTTTTGTCCACATGTCATGTGCGGGGCTCAGTTTTTGATCACACCTTTAAAATGTTTGAGCTTATGGAAAGTCATATGTCTAAGCTTCACATGATCTTTCAGATTGTGACTGTACGATTGGGTGACTTTGATCTTCAAGAACCATCAACAGTCGACGCCTCTACCATTAGTATTACACAGGTTTGTCTTTTAACAACCTGTATTGCATGATGACAGACAGAAAATGAAAGTTGAAGGTGGATAGGGTATTTTTTTGTTATATTGTTGATCTTTCTAATGCCTTTAATAGATAGGATGGCGTAGATGAGACAGGAAGCAATGGGGTGGAGAGAGAGGGGAACCTCTGATCGCCTGAAGCACATCTGCGCCGTCCACAAGGCTATTGCTCTGACTTGAGAGAGGTTTTTTTTTCATTATTTGGTTTCTGTTTGTTGTTCTCTCTGTTATTCAGCCCTCTCTGACGCTGGAGAAAGGCTCTCTCACTGTGGAGAAAGTCTCCAGGAACTCCAATCCCTCCAAGAAGAGGGCAAAATTCCTGCCTCACGAGTCTGAGCTGTCCGATTCAGACGAGTACGCCGACTTCACCAGCAGAACCACTGAGTTCTCCAACACCGTGGGAGATGAAACCAACTCTGCTGTGCAGAGCATTCAGCAGGTTTGTTCCATTAGGAATGATTTCTTAGCATTTCGCCCATTAAAGTCAACATGAAAACAAAGTTGAGCATATATATATGCACACTAGTTTGGGGTTTGGGGTTTGTTTGGGGTCAGTAAGATTTTTGTAAATGAAATTAAACAGTAAAGACATGTATAATGTTACAAAATATTTGTATTTTAAATAAATGCTGTACTTTTGAACTTTGTAATCATCAAAAAATCCTGAAAGAAAATCACAGGAATAAATTAAATGTATTCAAATTGTAAAAAAAAAAAAAATATTTCTCAATATTCCTGTTCTTACTGTATTTTTGATCAAATAATTGCAGCTTTTACCAACCTCCAACTTTTGAACAGCAGTGTAACTGAAAAATAAACACTAATATCAATTATTTAAAATTCTAAAAGTGAATTTAGGCATCGCTACATTATAATGTACATGGATATTCATTTCTTAAAGATTACATTTAAATGTGTTATTAAATTATTAGTGTATTTAAAGATCAATTGTCTTAATGCATGGCTGCACTACTTCCTGAACTTAAGCCAGCTCCTTGTTTCCTGTCTGCCGTTATTGGCCGAACTTGATTAATTCAGGTGTGTCTGATTATTGTTGCCATGACTACTGAGGTCAGGCACACCTGAACTAATCAATTTGTCCAATAATGGCAGACAGGAAACAAGTTCAGGAAGTAGTGCAGTTGTGCATAAAGCCAATTACATGTGACTTTTGCACAAAAGTAAAGGTTATATAAATGTCAAAATAGAGAAAATGAGCGTTGCTAATTATCCAATATCAACCAATACTGATACATTTGAAAGCTCTAAGAGTGTCTGATAACCAAGATGGTACTAAAATGTAGGGTACAGTATCCATTTTATTTTCCCAAATCGTCAAACTGAACCGTCTTGTATTTGAGACAGGCGTCTATATGAGACTGGCCTTTATAATTTAGTGTCCAGATGTTGTTCATTGAGTGTAGGTCTCTAATCTCTAAAAATATCCAAATGCTCCACGTGAAACTGCGGTCTCCCGACCTTTTAGGCTACTATTGTGTCCATAGAGAGCCAAAGTTATGACGTCACAACTCGGAAGCTAGGGGGCATGGGTTCCCTCGATCGAAAAGCTATGCATTTTCCCCATAGACTTTTGGAAAATCCCCCAAAATAAGATCTGTGTTCAAAAAAGAGCTACTTAAACTTAAACCCTTACACGTTTTGTCTATCAAGATAATCTTTTCAAGTTAATCCAAAATTTATACATTTTGAAGCCTATATAAAGTTTAAAAAACACAAGCAGGTTATAACTGGTGTGTTTTATGTCATAGATCAAAACGTGAAAATATTTGGAGGATCTGTTCACCACAGACCTTATTTCAGGCGATTTAGCAAAAACCCATTAAAAAATTGCATCTATTTGGGACTTGGCTATTATTTGAAGTTTTACGGTATTTCAATTTGGTTGTGCATTTGAGTTTTTAGAAGTTGCTTCATTTGATTATATTGAGTAATCTCCTCCGTCAAATGTAACAAAACCAGTAAAAAAATAAGATCTGTGTTCAAAAAAAGAGTTACTTAAACTTAAACCCTTACACGTTTCGTCTATCAAGATAATCTTTACAAGTTAATCCAAAATTTAGACATTTTGAAGCCTATATATAAAGTTACAGACAATAAAGTTTAAAAAAACCAAAAGCAGGTTATAACTGGTGTGTTTTATGTCATAGATCAAAACGTGAAAATATTTAGAGGCTTCGTTTACCACTGACCTTATTTCAGGCAATTTAGCAAAAACCCATTCAAAAATTGCGTCTATTTGGGACTTGGCTATTATTTGAAGTTTTACGGTATTTCAATTTGAGTTTTTAGATGTTGCTTCATTTAATTATATTGTCAAATGTACACACGCAGGTGGTAGTGTTGGCTGACCCCAGCGCCCCTCCAGCCCCCTCCAGCTCGGTCAGTTTAACCAACATCACTGTGACTCCCATCACCACACCCGCTCCCGCCCAGTTCAGCAACCTCCAGCCCGTCGCCGTCAGCCACCTCGCTCCGAGCGATCGCTCCCTCACCCTGGACAGCTCCATCCTCACCGTGACCTTCGATACCGTCAGCGGTTCAGCCATGCTGCACAACCGTCCAGCAGATCTCCAGTCAGAGGCGGTGGGATCCACGGGGGCCGCGGCTCCGCAATCGGTGGCGCATTTCATCAACCTCACCACCTTCGTTAACCCCATCTCCCACCAGCTGGAACAGCCCGCTTTAACCTGGAGGCCCGTCGCGCCGGCCGACGGAGATCACGGCACCACCATAAATGACACCCAGACGGATGTTCAGTCCGCTCAGGCACCGTCGGGACAGACACAACCACTGCCAGAACAAAGGCATCAGATTCAGCCGCAAGTCACGGGACCTCCTCAACAACAGAGCACAGCAGCACCGCAGATGTTCAGCTACTGAGAAATCCAGTGTAGGATGGAATTTATAGCTACGGTCCCTTTTCAAGATTCGGACCAATATGAAGAAAGGATTTGTTATTAATGGAGTAGTTCACTTTTGAAAAAACTTTCACTGATAATTTATTCACTCTCATGTCATCCAAGATGTCCATGTCTTTCTTTCTTCAGTCGAAACGAAATTAAGGTTTTTGATGAAAACATTCCAGGATTTTTCTCCATATAATGGACTTCAATGGGAACCAAACGGTTCAAGATCCAAATGAGAGTTTCAGTGCAAACTGCAAACTGTTCAAAGGGCTTTAAATGATTCCAGATGATGAATAAGGGTCTAATCAAGCGAAACGATCGCTCATTTAAAAAAATAAAAACAAAGTTTAAGTTTTATAAGCTCAAATGGTCGCCTTGCTCTGTTCTGTGATGCACGTTCGTGACTCTCCTGTTTGAACTCGTTCATCAAAATGAACGAATCTTTTTCATTTGGTTCATTCAACGAACGAATTGACTTGGATTTGTTCATTTTGAGTTTGAACAGGAGAGTCACACGACCATTTGAGCTTATAAAACAAACTTTGTTTTTTGTTTTTTTTAAACGAGCGATCGTTTCGCTTGATTAGACCCTTATTCGTCGTTTAATCGTTTAAAACCCTTTGAACAGTTTGCGGTTTGTACTGAAATGTCTTTTGGACCTTGAAACGTTTGGTTCCCATTGAAGTCCATTATATGGAGAAAAATCCTGGAATGTTTTCATCAAAAACCTTAATTTCTTTTCGACTGAAGAAAGAATGACGTGGACATCTTGGATGACATGGGGGTGAGTAAATTATCAGCAAAAGTTTTTTTTTTTTTTTTTTTTCAAAAGTGAACTCCTTTAATTTAGCACTTCTCTTTGTTGAAAGTATGACTGTGACTTTTAAGGGCAGCACAAGAAAAACCAGAGGACAATTTCAACCAATTAATTAAGATGCTAAAGATTATTATTATTTTTCTTAGGAATGCATGAAACGTCTGGTGATGATTTCAGAAAAAGCGAGGACCTTAATTTTTCTAAATGATAACTAAAATTATATTTGTTGTTGTCATTCTGTAGCACCTGTGGAGTGATGATGTCAAAAAGAACGAATCTATAGAAATGCAATACATGGATATAGTGTATTGTGAGTGCTAACTGGAAATATTTTCTATTTTTTCTTTCCTTTTTTAGGAATAATGAATTGTCCTAATAAATGCATGTATGGACTTGTCTCAAATGTGTGAATATCCGATTCCACCAATGACTTTAAATTAAAAAAAATCTCTAATATCGTCCAATGGGCAGTTCCGCATTTGACACAAGCATGCTCGTCCATTTCCGGTTGTGTAGATTAAAGCGGAGGAAAACCGAGGAAAACGGGATTATGGCAGAGTCTTCAATATTTACTGTCCTCCCGTCTTTGAAACGAAACGTACATACGTTTAGATGTAATTTTATATATAGTTATGTTTATTTAATCTAATTTTAAAAAGAAGCATAAACACAACGAGGGGTGTCTGTTTTATCTGTTTTTGTGACTAACGTTTCTTTGGTATAACCATGGAGTATAAAATTCAATTTAAATTCTCGCTATTGCATTGGACTCTATGAACGGCGGAAGTTATCGAGCATCCTTACACCTTCACCGGAAATACCGCCGTGCATAGAGCCCATAACCGATAGCAGTATGTAGTGTATCCCTAAAATCGAATCATATTTTGTTTATCATCATTTTGGTGTAAACGGGACGGTTTATTTGCGAATTTCTGCTGAGACTCCAAACCGTATAGTGGCGCTAACAGCTCGAACTTTTCATTCGCTCACCAACGAAAGAGTCGCGCCTGCGCGGTGGTGAACTGTGAGATATTTAGCACTTGATTACGTGTAGTGTAACTCATTCTTTGAGATAACAGACCCCCTTTGAGGTCTTATTTCATACACGCAATTTCTATAATACGTTTTGTAATTTTCAAAACAAATACAGGGGCTGTCGCGCTCCTCCGAGAAGTTTGATCCATCAGGATAGTAAATGAAGATCACTCTAATGTGTTGCAGCATTCAAGCTGCCTGCGTGAAGTGGAACTAAAGTGCGACTCAAGTTACCTAGAAGAGAGACAGACAGTTCTGCTTCTATACAGCCTGCCTGTTTGTGTCAAAGGTGATAACGTGGCAGAAATCTAGCCAAGATGGAGTTTGCAGCGATCTTTGCACTGTCCGTACTGATAGGTGCACTGGTTTTGTTAGTGGTCGTGGCTGTTGGTAGACAGAAAGGTGAATTATCTGAGCAAAACGAACAGAAGAAAGACACCGATGCACCAGGTGAGTGTGTCTGTGTCCCTCTTCTATCTTGCCAGCAACTTTAGTTTTGAATTAGATTTTTTCACTAATATAACGATAGTGTAAATTCGTCTCAAAGACATAGTTTAGATTCGAAAGTAGTTTATTTTGATGCTGTGTAACTGAATAATGTTACAGTGCAGGAAAATGCAACGAAAGCTCCTTCCAAAAAGCAGAAGCAGCAACAGCGCCCCCGTAAGGACAGACCGCAGCAGCACACATTCTCTCACCAGCTACTGGCTTCCTCTCTCAAGGTATTTCGTCGTCAAATCTAATATATAGTAAACACATGACGTCATTTGCTGGCAAAGCATGTCAAGGGCAACCTATGGAAGCTTGTTTCTGCCACCGAATAAAAAAGTGACTTTTATCTTACAATTGCGAGATATCAAGTCAGAATTGAGAAATAATGTCACAATTGGGAGATAAAAAGTCTAAATTCTGATAAGTAAAGTCGCAATTCTGAGAAATAAAGTAGCAATTGTGAGAAAAAAAGACAGAATTGAGACTTTATCTCACAGTTTACATCTTGCAATGCTGTCTAACACCAAATTGCGACTTTATAATATGCAATTGCGACTTTATATAACGCAATTCTGACTTTATATCTCGTAATTATGAGAAATAAAGTCAGAATTGTGAGAAATAATGTCGCAATTGTGAGATATAAAGTCGCAATTGTGAGATATAAAGTCGCAATTCTGAGAAAAAAAGACAGAATTGAGACTTTATATCTCACTGTTCTGACACTTGTATGACACATGTATGACACTTTCCACAAAAATATTAAGCAGCACATATGCTTTCAATATTGATGAAAATGTTATAATAATATAACATTGTAAGCAGCACATATGCTTTCAATATTGATAATAATGTTATAATAATATAACATTGTTATTATAATAATAAACAAATGTTTCTTGAGCACCAAATCATCATATTAGAATGATTCCCGAAGGATCATGTGGCACTGAAGACTGAAGTAATGATACTTTGCCATCATAGAAATAAATAACATTTTAAAATATCAATCTTAATGATATTATATTGGGTTATATTGTGTTATTTTAAATGTCAAGATTGCAAACTTTCTTTAGGTGCATGTCATAAGTCCTGGATATTGATCTGTATTTCTGTGCATTCATTCCCCCTTCTAGAGTCACAGTGGCAATGTGACCTGCCTTGATTTTAGTAGCAATGCCAAATACCTTGCATCTGCCTCAGATGACCGTACCATCCGGATTTGGAGCACTAAAGACTTCCTTGACCGAGATCACAAGTGCTTGCGGGCCAACGTTGAGTTTGACCACGCCACACTCGTCCGCTTCAGCCCAGACAGTCGGTACGTTTGGCCTCGTTTATGTCATTAACATATTTCGTCAAGTCAAATCTACAAGTTTTCTGACACTCTTTTAAACAGTTATTACTCCTGACTGGCTGGTTTTTGTCCTTAGAGCGTTTATCACTTGGCTGTCTACTGGAGAGACCATTCGAATCTATAAGATGATTAAAAAAGATGATGGGACGTTCAATTTCAAAGCTGCTGCGGATTTCCCTCAGAAACACAAGGGGATCATTATCAACATCGGAATCGCTGAGACCGGTCAGTGGACTCCATTAATTAAATCCATCTGAACTGTATTAAATGTCATACACATCATACACAAGACTTAGTTACTAATTTTAGTTTCTGTTTTCAGGCAAATTTATCATGTCTGCCTCTGTTGACACCACTATTGTGATCTGGGATCTGAAAGGAGAGGTTTTAGCTACTATCAACACTAATCAGATGACCAACTCACATGCTGCTGTGTCACCGTGTGGACGGTTAGTTCAAGAAGCAATACAAGCAGCTCCTCTTGGAATTTGACATTTTTTTCTTTTGTATAAGTGTTTTGTGGTCAAATTTGATATAGTTAAACAAATGTTACATCATGTAATAATGTTTGCTTAATGAAACCCTCTTTGCAACATCTGCATCACATCACTGTGTCAATATTATTAAATAGGCCTAAGACTGCATTCACACCGCCAGGGCTTAATGTTCAAATTCCGATATATATATATATATATATAATTTTTTTAATTTATTTTTTCGCAAAAAAGTCACTTCTGGGTCATTTAAAATGTGGCCTGGGTTTAGCCCAAGTGGCCTGGGTTGAATTTGAAAAGATCGGATCCGTGTCGTTCAGGCTTTCATGAAAAGGTCAGATACAGGTCATGTAGGGGATCAGGATTGG
Organism: Cyprinella venusta; assembly: GCA_038021265.1. NCBI lineage: Eukaryota > Metazoa > Chordata > Actinopteri > Cypriniformes > Leuciscidae > Cyprinella > Cyprinella venusta. The sequence continues at coordinate 3,216,331 of CM075882.1, forward strand.
GTCGTTTCAGCCTGCAGTGTGAACGTAGCCTAAATATGGTCTAATGCAGATGAAATGGATTTAAAACCTCTATTTATTTATTTTAATATTTCTTCTCATAAGGTTTGTTGCTTCATGTGGCTTTACCCCTGATGTGAAGGTGTGGGAGGTTTGCTTTGCTAAATCAGGGGAGTTCAAAGAGGTCACTCGTGCGTTTGACCTTAAGGGACACTCTGCTGGAGTTTACTCCTTTGATTTCTCCAATGACTCTCGAAGGCAAGATCATCTCTCTCTCTAATATATATATATATATATATATATATATATATATATATATATATACATATATATATATATTTATATATACATATATATATATATATTTATATATATATACATACATATATACATATATGAAGAGTTCAGATGCAAAAGCCTCTAAATGCCATTTGAAATTTTCTTCTAAAATGACCATTTTTGTCAAACTTGTATATTTAATTTCAGTAATTTAACTTAAATGACAATTAATAGGTAATCTTCATTGCCATTTAAGTGAAATTACTGAACGTAAATATACAAGCTTGATAAAAATGATGATTTTAGAAGAAAATTTCAAATGGCACTTAGAGGCTTTTGCATCTGAACTCTTCATATATATATTTCAATTAAGTAAATAAATTGTAATACATTTAGTTAACAATAACAACACTTATAAATTAGAACATAGACATTTAATAACATGTTTGAGTATGGTTAACAATTTTGTTCCTTGAGCCTGAACAGTGTTGAAAGTTTAATTATATAATTTTCATTGAGTCAAATTTAACTATAAACCAAAAGCTAAAACTAATGACATTTCACTACTAATTACAGAATGGTGACTGTGTCCAAAGACGGCACATGGAAGCTGTGGGACACTGATGTGGAGTATAAGAAAAAGCAGGACCCATATTTGCTCCGGACCGTGCCATGTCAGGTGTCGGAGGGAAGCCGCATCGCACTGTCACCCGACGGTCGTGTAGTAGCCTTATCAAACGGCTGTGATATAGCCTTATACAGCGCTACCACTGGTGAACTGGAGGAGGAGTTCCACGGTGTTCACAGCGAACAAATAGCCGACCTTAAGTTTGACATCAACAGCCGTTTCCTAGTCAGTACTGGGGACCGTGCCATTCGCGTCTTTCACAATGTAACCGGGTACCGCGCTGCCATCCAGGACATGGAGACCATGCTGAAGAAAACTACAAATGATGGAGTAAGACAAAGACTCCAGCAGCAGATTTCAGATGCTCAGAGCGCTCTGGAAACAGTGCTGAATGCAACAAAGAACTAAAGGCTGATTTGTTTTCACTGGGAAGCAAGTCTGTTTTCGGTTTCAGAAATAAGTGGCTTTAGCATGCTGGTTTTATTGAATAAATCAAAAGTTTTTAAGTGTTTGTAAATGACTTTTGTTCCTTTTCCACTACATTTTCCTCTGCCGTATTTTTGAGGCTTTAAAGGTGATGTGTTTACACTTTTCAGGGGAAATATACTGTCTTACAAAGGCAACAAGCTGTAATACTGAAACAAAAATATTTTTGATTGATTTGATTGTTTTCATCCTCATTTCTCTAAATGAGCATAGCTAGCTGTCTGTCTGATTATCTCATACCTCAAATTTGACAAAATATAGTCACTGTTTTGCCTTTGAACTGCATTATATTTGACTTTTTATAATTTGCTGTTATTATTATATTATATTTCATGATTTTTACTAGTGTTTCTCTGCATATTTAACAGGGATAGGAATATTTAAGAATCAAATAATTGTTATACAGCAGCGAAGTTTTGTAAGAATTAAATCATTAAATGATATATTTAAATAATTTAAATTAATGAATAGAAATAATAACCTGTTAATATATAATATATATATATATATATATATATATATATATATATATATATATATATATATAATAACTTTTCATTAAATGTTATTAACTGTTAAGAATTACAACACTAATTTTAATATCTTAATTCAGCTATTAAAAAAAAGCCCCTGAAGACCTTTATTTTGAAAGGCACTACAACTATTAAAAGTTAAATTAAAGTATTTAGATTATAAACAAGTTTTATCCTTAAACGATGATTTGGCCGTTCGGTCGTTGACTGGATATGATTATAATGACAATAATAAATGTACAAAACAAACAAAAAAAACAGCAGCCACCTGTGCCCTCTCTGTAAGTAGGTGGGACCTGTCAAGAAGCTCTGGAAAGTGGAGTATGAGTTCTCGCGATGCGAGATTTGAGCAGCCAGACTGCGAGACCGACACGATTCCAGTTAGAGAGTACCGATAAAATTCAGAAATGTCGGGTCGTTCGGTCCGCGCTGAGACCCGAAGCCGCGCTAAAGATGACATTAAGAAAGTGATGGCCGCCATCGAGAGAGTACGGAGATGGTGAGTATAACGGGCGGCGTCAAGACACTTTGAAAGAGAGAAATGTTTTTCAAAAGAGAAACTTCAGTCGGAAAGAAGGAGGAGTTTCATAAGAGGATGCTGTTTGATTGACACAAGAGACAGCCAATGTCAGCGCACCTGTCTTTATTTTCTCAAGGGGCTAGTGGCAAAAAGAGGCGGGACTTAAGGGTTTTTTAAAGGGTTTCTTCATGTGATGAAAAAGTGTAGTATGTTGAGACTTTTTTTTACTAGTTTATATAATCTGTTATACATTTACTGTGCAAAAGAGGAATCCAAGCACACCCAGCCCAACAAAACGAGGCACTTTTGTTATTGAAATAAATGGGGATATTTGATAGGGGTCATCTCATTAACAAATGGACCCTGTAATCCCATGTCCCAAAAAAACAGCTTTTAGATGAGCCAAAACTTTCTCCATCTGGAAACTTGATAAGTGCTTTTTCTCTTCATGGGTGCGTTTTTTACATGGAAACTTGATGAAGCTTTTCAAGTCATGTATATAGGAAACCTGTTTCACAATTGCTCCATTTCAGGGAGAAGAAATGGGTCACAGTTGGTGATACGTCATTAAGAATATTTAAATGGGTTCCTGTGGTGGACACAAAGGAGGTACGACACATCTTAGACGTTCTTTCATGTCATCTGGATAAGCTAAATGCCTGAGCAAAAATATGTTTCCATTTCATACATATAGATCCAAATAATCTGTACATATTATCAGAAACTCCACTGTATTTACTGTATCTGTAACCCGATGTCTTTTAGAAGGACAAAAGCAAAGTATCTGTGGGTGGAGAAATGCAAAGGAAGAATTTTCCAACGGAGGAGGCGTCTGATAATGCCTGTTCGGTACTATTAGATTTTCAAGGTAAACAGATGCAAGTTTTAAAGGGTTAATTCAACCAAAAATGACAATTCGGTCATTGTTTGCTCACCCTCATGTTGTTCCAAACCCATACGACTTGTTTCTTTCATGTCAAATTGGTTGCCTCCTGCTTTCTCAGATGACAACAGCAACCAGAGTTCTGTCGACTCATACCAGCATAAAATAGCTGCAGACAGCAGCAATAACTCCAGTCTACCGCCCAGTGAGCCGGTCAGTCCTGCACCTCAGAGTCTAGACTATCATACAGATGACCCACAGCCGCCCACCCTCGGCCAGGAAATCATGGAAGGTGAGACTCATAGCTTGCATTTTTCCATTAAGTTTAATGTTGACCTCAGAGCTGAGAGATTCATTATATTATGTTATATTACTTTGTAATATTAAAAATTCATTTGATCTTTTTATATTTAAATGTTGGTTTGATGTTAATCTCTGAGAGAGATTAAATAAATTACACATTTTCATAAACCCTGAAGCTTTTATAAACCTTGCTTAGTGCTTACTTCACCTCCGGAAAGATGAATGTTTATTTAAAATGGGTCATTTATGTCGAAGAAATGTGAAATTAGTTTTGAATTTGGAGCTTTATAGACTGAGAAAAGCCAGAAAATGTATTTTTGGCTTATGTGGATGAAAGACAACAACTCCCAGAATGCACTTGCTTCGCTGCCCTTGGAGGCCACGCCTACCGGTAACAGAGCGCAGTCGTTAAACAACAATTCAAGGCTACTAGTGATGAGTCTGCCCGAAAATGTGTTTGGAGATGGCCCAAAATGTCCAGGATTGGGCTTTTGCGTTCTACAGTCGCCGTTCATCATGTTTCCTGTGGCGAGCGGGACGAGTGAGGGCCGCGGGAGAACGGCGCGAGGCCGGTGGCGTGATTACTGATGAGAGACGCACCGGTCTCGTATCTCTCACGGAGGAGCGGGAATTTTCTTAGCGATGTTAAAACGCACATCAACCGATCACTTGTTTAGCGTTTACATTCAGATTCACCGATCGGAACGAATTCAGTTCGATTGAAACAAAAGCTGTGCATGTAAACAATGAATGGTCATGGTAAGATACAATGAAAGAGGATGGTAACTCCTACTACTCAGCTTTCTCCACAGAACAAGAGCCTGCTAGCTTAGCTTCCAAAACAAGATGGCCGACACTATGTGTTCATTCTGTGAGTGAGATCGCCCTCTATGGGCGGGTTGAGGACATGCGGGACAGACCCGACAACTGACTGGAGTCTTTAGCCTCTGGACAAAACATCCTCAGATGACGCAAAATGATGATTTTTGCGTCATCGGAAGGTTTTTTCCAGACAAAAAATACATAAATCTCTCGTCTCAGGGGGATATGAGTGTGGAAAGCACGGTAATTTAAAAATACTACAGGTTTTCTATTAATACAAAGCTGAAAGCTAAATCCTGAAGTATCCCTTTAAATGTTTAGTAAGTTGATTCCCCTCTTTGTGTCATGCTGATTTGTTCTGAGCAAATGCGTTGCACTCATATCTCTTAAAAATACAAAGTTCACTGAGATCTTTTAGTCGGTTGACCCACTTTTAAAAATGCAATTTTTTTTTTTCTAGAACCGCTGCTGCAGTCAAGTGAGATCGCAGATGAACCACCAACACTGATCAAAGAAGATCTTCTTCCTCTCACTGCTCAGGTACAAAACACTACTATGAATGCAAGGACAGTGCTGGGCCTTGCTTGCCTTCAAATTCAACCTTAATTAGATTTATTCACAACTTTCTGTGTCAGCTTAAGTAATTGTTCCTTTTTCTCCAGGTGCAGGAGGATGAAGACAGTTGTGGAGCCCCACCACTAAAAAGAATTTGTACCGAGCAGGTCTCGGTCATCCAGGCAGCCCCTCTGAGCTAACACACACACACACACACACACACACACACACACACTGTACACTGGGCATTGATAATCAGCCAGACTGATCACTGACCTTTCTAGAACTGCTGCAATAGACACAATATGGACCAGACTTCAGGAAAGCACTATATTTATTATCGCGTGGTAGAATAGCTTTTACAAATCTTGACCTTCCCTTTTTAACTCTTGTTCCCAGAACATACAAAATATGTTTCAATTCTGGTCATGTCGTAATTATTGTTCATATCTGAAGATATTTTTGACATATATGAAGCATTATTTCAAGGTTAATAAGCCAAAATCAAAAGAAGCCAGACTATTAACTGGACATTCCTGTTTACCGGGAGAGCAGATGTGAATGTAATCTCACTTTAAAGCCCTTATTGTTGATTGCTGTTACAATGGTAATAGTTTTATATTATAGACAGTGGAATGTGATGCTTGATAAAAAAAGAAAGCCATAAAATAATTTCATGTTGACGGAAGGCTTAGCCATTATTGAGGAAAATGTATTTCAAAACAAAGGCAAATAGTGAGTTTTATAGCAAGGGTACTTGAATAGATCACACTTTCTGCACAAATAATCTCATTAGACCACGCCATTCTCTTTTAACAAAAACATTGACTTAACATGCGGAAGGTCTTCAATCAAATTCTGTGAGTTTACATGCAGATTGAAATGAATGTTTAAGCTACGATTCAAAATATGTGAATAATATCTAGTTTGTAGATTCTGGTCTCAGGGTCTGTTAGTGCCTCCGATTGTTAAAGAAATCACCCTTCCAGCTCTCTTTTTTTTTATTAATTGAACATTTACTAATTTGTCTCAATGTAACACACATTGAAATAAGTTATTATTTAGTATGTTGGTTTTATTCATCAAATTTTATAGGAATGGTATTTGTATAGTGGGCACATTGAGGTTGATAAAGCAGCCATATTGTTATTTGATTAAAATATTAGACATTAATTTCAAGAAACGTCATTTTGTCATTATTTTTTAGAAACAATAACAAAATACACTACTGATCAATAGTTCGGGATCAATACGATTACTTTTATTTAGCAAGGATGCATTAAAGGTGCAATGTATGATAATTTTGAGTATCTATTAACAGAAATGCAATATGACTTCCATAACTATGTTTTCAGTGATGTATAAAGAACTTACTTAATAAACCGTAATGTTTTACCTTAGAATGAGACATTTACATCTACATAGAGTAGCCGAAACATCTACATAAAGTAGCCAAAACACCACTTGACTTTTCTAGCCACTGGAGGAACATATACAGGTTATGAGAACTCATATTAATGTTAAAATACCTCAGAAAGTGAAAATGTCATGTCAGGGAACCTATGTGTAAATAGAAACGTTTTTTTGTTTTGTTTTGTTTTTTTTAAATTGAAATAATGTTTCACGGTATTACTGTTTTTACTGTATTTTCAGCCTTGGTGAGCATATGAGACAAAAACATTACAAAAAAATCTTTAAAAGAAAAAACTTTAGTGTAAGAGATTCAATATTTGTGGTATTAAAAAGTGGTTGACCAGCAGGTGGCGCTAAAGTCCCAATTTCAAATCAGAACTATTAATTATTATTTTTGCCCATCAGTTTTATTACTATAACTATTATTATTTATTTACGTGTCAGCATTGTATTTATTAATGAAATATCTATCAATGCTATGTTTTTCCCTCTAGTTGTTTCTCTCCATTTCTTTATACGTTATTAGCCTATAAAGTACCTTAATTCATACATAGACGGCGTTTTGGATGTCACAATCGCCTGCAGCATTGTTTGGCCACGCTAACGATGATGTAGTAGATACTAGATAGTCAGCCAAATTATGTTATGAGACACAGCCAGTGTTTTACTCCAGAAGACCGGATAGCATTTTGACTGTCTCTGTCTGTCCTCCGTCAGGTCTCTCCATAACTCACTCAGGCGTGTCTGAGCAGGACAACATCAGATAAAGCGCAGGGAATAAGTAAAGTTGTAGACGTCGGATCATGCGTGAGGGATTTTGGAAACTTCTTTGTATTTTCATGGTGTCGCTTCGTCCTTTTAAAGCCTCAGAAGCTATTTATCAGGGTCCAGTGAGACTGCAGCGCACTGTGTCCGAACACAACACACTCAACAGGTAACGTAAACTCTGTGACTTCATGTGCTCGACGTAACATTACAGAAAGAGATTTGCTAACCAGCTCGAGCATCACCAAACTGATTGATTTAAAGCCTTAGTATATTGCAGGATGATGGATTAAGGTCAATGAACTCGAGTTATAACAGTAAAGCTTTGATAAACTTTAGTCGAGCGTTTCTATTTTTATCTAATCGAACAAGCCTATTTTACTTTTTAAAATATTATTCACAGCTGTTTATGTGGCTTAGATGAACCTTTCTACTTTTATGTAATGTGTAATAGACTACGTACAAGTTCATTTTTGAAGCTAAATAAACACAAACTGGTGTAGGATTTATTTTGAAAACCGTTTTCACTCAGAAAATGCTAGTATTTCATAATAATAACAAATAAACGTTTGATTAAACATGAATATTTCAAGTAAAAAAAGACTGAAATTGTAAATTCGTGTAAATCGTAGCCTACATACAGTACTTCAATAATCAGTGTTTTATTTACGACTTTGAAAAATAATTTTAAAGTGTCTCTATCTATCTATCTATCTATCTATCTATCTATCTATCTATCTATCTATCTATCTATCTATCTATCTATCTATCTATCTATCTACATACAGTACTTCAATAATCAGTGTTTTATTTACGACTTTGAAAAATAATTTTAAAGTGTCTCTATCTATCTATCTATCTATCTATCTATCTATCTATCTATCTATCTATCTATCTATCTATCTATCTATCTATCTATCTATCTATCTATCTATCTATCTATCTATCTATCTTCATACAGTACTTCAATAATCAGTGTTTTATTTACGACTTTGAAAAATAATTTTAAAGTGTCACTATCTATCTATCTGTCTGTCTGTCTATCTGTCTGTCTGTCTATCTATCTATCTATCTATCTATCTATCTATCTATCTATCTATCTATCTATCTATCTATCTATCTATCTATCTATCTATCTATCTATCTATCTATCTATCTATCCTCAACACATCTGTGAAGGCTCATGTGGACCCCTGATTGCATTCCCAGAAAAAGCACAAACCAAACCAAAGCCAAAAGTATTTATCTTAAAAAATGAATAGTTCTTTATCCCAACAGATGTGGCAAAATATTTTGTGGTTTGACACGCGGTTGAGGTTGAGCTCTTTAGTCTAGACGTGTTGAGCTTCATGTGTGTCTGTGGTCCTGTCACGACTCAATCTGTCCTGTGAAACAATGAAGAACAATGACATGAAAGACAAAACAGTCACAATCCTGGGATATTTTGAGTCACCTGAGACATATCAGAAAGGTTTTCAGATTTTTTTTGTTTGAACAGATGACAGACACTTCTTGGTGTTAAATGAATGTCGGGAGAGAATAAATCACTCAGTCTCCCATGGTAAAGGAAAAAAGATATGCTTGTGCCACTGAGAGCTTCTCTCTGAGGACCCTCAGTCCACTATACTGTATTTCATTTCGCTTTTGAAGTGAAGGAGCTTCATGAAGAAACATTATGGCACTAAAACTACTGAAATCACATGCTTGTTTGTTTTGCAATGCCATATGGGTTTTGTGAAAAGGATTATCACTAAATTTCCATGATTTCATTGGCATTAATTTCTCCATTCGATTCGATATTTACTGATTGGACTGTTCTTTGTGATTATTACTGTTTATTCACCATGGAACGAATAAGGAACCGGTGCCAGTTCACAGTACAGAAGACAGTTTCATGTCAGACACAAAATGGGACAGAGACGGTTGTGCAGAGACTGTTTCAAAGTTGCCGATGGCCTGGACCGTGTGCAAACCTCATCAGGTACAGAGAAAAGAAACGATCTCATGGATTATACGCTACTATTCACTCTCACATTCACTAACAGACTCTGTGTATGCTTTGCTTCTCTGTATTTTCCCAGCTACAGAACTCTGGTGAGACCTGTGTACAGAGTGACCTACAGGAAAATCACTTCTCTGGAATGGCGATGCTGTCCGGGATTCCACGGGGAAGACTGCAGAGAGGGTGAGGGAGATCATTTCTCACCAGTCTCAAGTTCACTGAAGTATCACTGAAGCATTTGAATGTCTGCGAGAGAAAGGAAATGTTAGCTGTTAGATGACATTTATTAGTTGTGCCAAGAAAATCATAACTTCATCACAGAGATTTTGGGGTTGGACTCTTTTGATTTGTGTAAGCAAGCAACCAAATTGAAACCACCCAGAGGATCCAAGCATCGAGCAAGAGTTTTACACGGGCAAACGTCACTTACACTTGGCTTGGTGTGTCTTAGTGGGTGGTTCTTTTTCAAATTTAAAGGGATAGTTCACTTTGAAATTAATTTTTGGTATGTAGTACTTTCAATTTTGATTTTTTTTAATGTTCTTGTTTGTCAGTCATATAATGGAGGTCTATGGTCACCACCTCAAAGAGCATGCGCAGAGAAGTCCAAATTAAACATGATTTAATGACTCGTAAATGTAAGTACACATTGATGGCCTAAGACATGAAACGAGTGATTTGTGTTAGAAAACGAACACTATTTTCACCTCTTGTTACCACATCCACAAAGTCGCTGCGCCCTCAGATCACTTGTGGTAGCAAGAGGTAAAAACGATATAAAGACTATTCATTTTCTCACACAAACCGCTCGTTTCGTGTCTTAGGCCATCAATGTGTACTTCCATTTACGAGTCATTAAATCATGTTTAATTTGGACTTCTCTGTGCATGCTCTTTGAGGTGGTGACCATAGACCTCCATTATATGACTGACAGACAAGAACGGTTTGACCTAAAAATATCAAAATTGAAACTACTGCGGAAACAAAGACACCTTGGATGCCCTTGAGGTAAGATAAAACATACCAAAAATTAATTTCAAAGTGAACTATCCCTTTAAGTCTCTCAGCAACACGGAGAGATCTCTTACATTCAGTCTGTGGGTGTGAATTTGAGTGACAACAGCTGATCTGACTGGGGGAATCAATCATCTCGTAGAAAAAGGGAATATGTCAATCATTTTTCCGCTGAACGTATTTCCCCTCTCTCTATTTCAAACACATTCTTATACTGGCATATATTGACCTGGAGGAAATCCATTTTGAATTGGCCAAGTCATAAAGTATGTTCAGAAAAGTCAAATGTCTCAATATGAATATTTTTTATATTCTTCCAAGATATTCCAAAATTATCCTTATATGTGAAGTTATAAGTATCTGAGACAAGTTCTTTGGAAGTCTACTACTTAAATATTAGAGCCAATCCATCCTTTTCTTAACATTTTGTGGGTATAAACACAAAGATCAGTATGTGTTTTACCTGGTAACCCTGTCTAATGTCATGTCATGTTGGTACAGATACACTCCGTCCTTACTTACACACGTTACTCCTAGAGAGATAATCATAATCAAAACCAGCACAGCTCTGGGTCTTTGCATATGACTACATACATTTTAATTAAACTAAATATTTTGAATTAAGGAAATGAGTCAATGCTTTTGATTCATTTTCATTTGTTTGACACAGCACAATTAGATGTGGTAGAAGTCCAAATAGTTTTGACCCAATAAGGAATAATTGACCCATGACACACATTCCCATGTTTTTGTGGATGCTGGTTTAATGAACCTCCTTCCCCCCACAGCAGACACACTGGCCCGTCTGCGGTGTCTCTTTTCAGATCATCCCCTGTGAGATGTGGATGATTTAGTTTGGGTCAAATCCAAGGGCGCCACGATCTCTGACATGTGAATAAATCAGAAATCTTCATTTCTCCGTTCTCCTCCCTTTTATCCCTCTCCATTGGGCTCATAGCTTCAGCCTGAGGCGGTCAATCCCCTGGGTCTCAGCAGGCCCCTCTGTGTTTGGCTTATTTAAGAACTTATTTTTGGACTTTGGATTGTGATTCGAAGTCGAACAGCTCAAGTTAGGTCAAAGTCAGTCGTGTGAAATCCCAACATTTCCATTTATCGTGTGTAATGAGGTCTAAAGAAGAACGCTGTGTCTGATTTCAGTCATCTCCGGGTTTGGAACTTGGTTAAACCAATCAAGGTGACCATTGCAAATATAGCCATTATAATTATTTTATTGGATTCCCATTTTCTCCAACAGTAGCTGTATTAGAAACCCCATATTTTAATGCAACACTAAGTATAGTGTTATAAATGTACTCTTCTTAACCCCTTCGCTGTCACCAAACTTAAATGGTTGTAATTCAAGAATGCTTTGGAATATATACCCAAGTTTGGTCTTGTTTTAAAGTAAACACTCAGCAGATTATTGCTGTAGTAAAAACACTTCAAAAAGTATGAAAGCACTTTAAAGCATGAAAAAGTTTTGGAAGTTTAAATTTACAGTAAATCAATTATACTTTATTTATTTATTTTTACAAAATATTTTTTTTCTCTAAAATTACTAAAAAATCAAAGCCATAAATCTAACCAAGTTATGTTCCAAGTTTGAAGTTGATATCACAAAAATTGAAGTTCCCATGAGATTGTGTTTAGGCGCAGTACCAAAAATCGCCACCGGGTGCCATTGAATTCCATTTAATTTAGTTGTATTCTTTCTGCCTTAACAAATTAATACATTTCTGTCCAAATATCAATTCTGTCACACAATTTGGGACCTTGAGACACAGACCTTTCTTACAATATGTGTTTTGTCAAGATTAAAAAAGGTTTTGATCATAAATTATGAAATATAATGATGCCCAAAAGGGGAGGAGCCTGATAAAAAGGCGATATAAAATATTATATTTTAGAGAATAATATATATATATATATATATATATATATATATATATATATATATATATATATATATATGTATGTATGTATGTAAATGATATTATACAGTATGCATTATTATACAGAATATTATGCGCTCTGCGTTCACGAGTCTGCGTCACTGAACACGGATTGACAACAGAACCAGAAGACAATACAATGATAAAATGAATAAAGTCGTAGTTTTTGTTATTTTTGGACCTAAATGTATTTTCGATGCTTCAAAACATTCTAACTAACCCACTGATGTCACATGGACTACTTTGATGATGTCTTTATTTCCTTTCTGGACAAGGGCAGTATACCGTACATACATTTTCAGAGTCATTAATGACATGATTTTCATTTTTGGGTGAACTAACCCATGTTGAAAATTCATGTGCCCTGTATTAAAAGTTCATTAATACAGCGCAGACAAAGAAATCTTTTCCATCCATCAGATTAGTCAGCAAAACTTTGGAATTTGCTGGAACTTGGTTAGTTTTGTTTTGCTCTTTAGTGGATTCCTCATATATTGAGGCCAGTTCTTCTCTTGATCTCATTAAAATTCCATATTAGTATGTCAAAGACTTGGATATTCTGATCGGTTGTGTTTAACTATGTGAAAAGTACAGCTTCATGTTTGACTAAGAATGAGTAGACATCAAGGAATGCTCGAGTGCAGCGCCGTTGAGGTGTGGGAGGATGGTTGCAGCTGGGATCGACAGCTGGAAGAGATCCTTTGTCCCGTAACGGTATTTCAATTGTCACTAGAGATAGCATGCAACACATCAATCGATCTAAAAAATGTAATTGATATCTCCCAATCCAGAGGTTTTTGAGCTTTTTTTTGATATACACTAACAATCAAAAGTTTCTTTATCTCTAAATCAGCATATTTCTGAAGGATCACGTGTCACTCAATACTGAGTAATATTGCTGAATATTCAGCTTTATCATCAGGGAATTATATTAGAATAGAAAACAGCTTTTGAAAATTGTGTTCATATTTCACAGTATTACTGTATTAATCAAATAAACGACTTTCTGATCAAATAAGAGCCTCGGTGAGCATTAAAAACATCATAAAATTGTAGAATTTTGAGACTTAAAAAAAGACCCTAAACTTTTGAATGGTAGTGTAGAAATACAACATGTTTCCAAAAATTGACGAACTACTAAATTATTATCTGGGAAATCTTTACTTTGATTTGCATAATACAGCTTTAGACTTTGATTACCTGAGGATCAATAAATACTATAAGCATATTACAATTTATGTTTAGCATATTTAATCTTAATTTAACATATCACTTCTAATACATTTAGCAAAATGCTTGCTTGTCTCCTTAATGTTCTGCGTACTTCTCAACCTTTTTTTATTTATTTAGTCTAACTGTTATGCATGCTGCACATAACAGTGGTTTGGGGGGATGGAGTTAGTTAGATCCCTAAAAGACTGTCTAAACAAAAAGTTGGAGTGGTTTTTATAAGTACATTTACTAAACAGTTCATTTAAGTAATTCATTGTATCAACAGTACAACATAATGGCTCTCTGAGGGTTCCTGGATTCCTTTCTGAAAACCACCAAACCCTGATTGTAAGACTGAAGGCATTAGTCATTCATGAGAACAATTCCCATCAGCAGAATTACTTGGGTACTCAGACTTCCCATAATGCCCTGGTCAGGGTCTTATCTATATCTATTTGCTCCAGCTGTCCTTCTTACTACCCCCACACCGGGTTTCCAGAAGGCCTGGCTGAGTTTCAAATTTATCACCTGCTTTACAAATTCCTTTATTGAGATTGTGATCAGGACCCCTAGCTGTGGGAAAATGGGATGTCTGTGGTCATGATTGATGAGGACGCGTGTGCTCGCCCCCTCAGCTGCCTGTGGCGGGTGAGATCATCTCATTTCTGTGGTGGAGCACAAATGGACAAGCCAATGCGTTCTACCTGTTCATTAGGGTAACTTGTAAGACTTAAAGGGATAGTTGACTTTGAAATTAATTTTTGGTATGTTTTATCTTACCTCACGGGCATCCAAGATGTAGGTGTCTTTGTTTACGCAGTAGTTTCAATTTTGATATTTTTAGGTCAAACCGTTCGTGTCAATCAGTCATATAATGGAGCTCTATGGTCACCACCTCAAAGAGTATGAACAGAGAAGTCCAAATTAAACATGATTTAAGTATTTGTAAATGTAAGTACACATTGATGGCCTAAGGCACGAAATGAGCGGTTTGTGTGAGAAAACGAACAGTATTTAAAGCCACATCCAAGTGATCTGAGGGCGTGGGCGCTTTGTGGCAGTGATTACAAGAGATAAAAACTATATAAATACTGTTCGTTTTCTCACACAAACCGCTCGTTTCGTGTCTTAGGCCATCAATGTGTACTTACATTTACGAGTCATTTAATCATGTTTAATTTGGACTTCTCTGTGCATGCTCTTTGAGGTGGTGACCATAGACCTCCATTATATGACTGACAGACAAGAACGGTTTGACCTAAAAATATCAAAATTGAAACTACTGCGGAAACAAAGACACCTACATCTTGGATGCTCTTGAGGGAAACTAAAACATACCAAAAATTAATTTCAAAGTGAACTATCCCTTTAAACCCAAAACAGTATCTCATAAATGCATGGTGAATATAATCAGTGTGCAAATTATACAGTGACCAACGCCAAGACACATTTACGGCCAATGGCAACAGGACACGTTCTTTTGGTTTTTCAGTACCCTTGTCAGCATCTGTTGCTGTTAGTTGGCGCTTGTTTTCGCTGACTGAACATGTCAGCGTTTGGCGGGTAGTCCAGTGCCTGAGAAGTGACATACTGTAATCTGGTGATTGTCTGCATTAATCAGCGTCTGTGTGGGTGCAGTGAGAATTAGACATTAAGCGACTCAAAATGTCTTTTGGTGCCTGAAGTGTCTCTAGTCAGCCAAGCAGTATTCTACAATATATACAGATTAAGATTTTTAAATGTTTTTGAAAGAAGTCTTGACTTATAGTGTATGTATATATATATATAGAGAGAGAGTATATTATAGATTCATATAAGTGATATATATATATATATATATATATATATATATATAAGATTTACAGTATAATGTACTATGTTGCATCTTTGTTGCTCTGTTATCTGATTTACTTGTGATTTAACTGGTTATGGTTACTTTTGAAAATGTTGATGAAATATTTATTGAATATCAAAGGGATAGTTCACTTTGAAATTAATGTTTGGTATGTTTTAGCTTCCCTCAATGGCATCCAAGATGTAGGTGTCTTTGTTTCCGCAGTAGTTTCAATTTTGAAATTTTTAGGTCAAACCGTTCTTGTCTGTCAGTCATATAATGGAGGTCTATGGTCACCACCTCAAAGAGCATGCACAGAGAAGTCCAAATGAAACATGATTTAATGACTCGTAAATGTAAGTACACATTGATGGCCTAAGACACGAAACGAGCGAATCGTGTGAGAAAACGAACAGTATTTATATCGTTTTTACCTCTTGTAACCTGCGTCCTCAGATCACTTGGACGTGGCTGTGGTTACAAGAGATAAAAACGATATAAAAACTGTCTCTCTATTTAAAGGGAGAAGGTTACATTCAAAACTTACATTTTAACATTAGACGTTAAATTTTGATGTTAAATACACTGAATTGAGTGTTGAAAGCAATTACATCAGAAGTAACTAATTCAATTACAGAAAAATTTAGAGTAATCCCTTACTTTACATTTTCAATGGACAAGTAACTGAATTACAGTAATTAATTAGTAATGCATTACACCCAACACTGACCGTGAATATAAACTAGTCTAAATCATCATTAAGTATAGGGCTGAACCAAAATGATAAAAATCAGTTGTTTTGCTGGAAATTATTACTCTTATTAAATCTTAGTCAAGAAACACATCTGATCCTGGACTATCTAAGTACCACAGTCACCAACATGGGCTGTGTTGGTCTAAAACTGGTCTAAAACAATATTACAAATAAATCAGAAACATCACAATTTTAACAAATGCAAGACAACATTATTTCAATTGTCGATAGAGAGCAACTCCCGTCTCCCAGCGATATTATGTATTAAATTAAACGTCAAATGTGAATTAAAATGTTATTTTTATCCAGTTATTTAAATAGGCGCTTCACAAACCAAATAAGCAAAAGCAGACTCCTGCAATTACTACGTGAAAGTGCATGCATTGCAAACTGAATTGAATTTAGATTGGTTTAGTCTGCTTGTATACTATTGGAGATACAATTTCAAGCGAATGAATCTCAAAGAGGAATGGCAAGCAATTACCAGTCTTCCTGCAATGCATGTGCCCATAGTGTGTGTTTGAGGGCGAATACTGAGACTGAAGTTCATTACTGACAAATCTGCTTGTATTTAGCGTAGAAAGAAAAAGTTAATGACGCACAATCTAGATCTGGCAACACAGCTTATTAAAATTCTGTATAAAACAAAATAATTTGACCAATAAACTGCATTCACCCTGGAGAACATGCAGAAGTATCTTGTGTCTTCATAATCTCTGAAAACCCCATCAGTCTCTGCCAGAATGGCGTTAATGGGTGTGGAGTCTTAATGTGGTCAGCTTGCATGTGTGATTTGTGTATTTGTACTTCACTCTGGTTTGGTACATCAATACATCACTGATGTCTGCGTAACTTTATTAACCATGTCAGTTTTAATAAAATCGTTGCGCTTGTTCCAAAAAATGGAGGCCCGATTAAGCCTCGCATCTGCAGAAAGCATAACGGTCCAGTGTCTGCAGATCCCATTGCTACAGCTCATCCGTTGGGTGTTTTTCCAGAATACCCCGACGTTCATTTGTCCACTGATCTGAGAGCGGTCCGGTATCCAGCAGAGCCATGCGTTATGGCCAATGCACAAAGAGAACAGGCATGTCAGAGACAGCTGAACAT
Source organism: Cyprinella venusta (assembly GCA_038021265.1). Taxonomy (NCBI): domain Eukaryota; kingdom Metazoa; phylum Chordata; class Actinopteri; order Cypriniformes; family Leuciscidae; genus Cyprinella; species Cyprinella venusta. Next base: position 3,233,393 of record CM075882.1, read on the forward strand.
TTCATTCTGCGTTTTCAGTGTCTGCCAAACTTCAACAGCGCTTTAACGTGCACACGGCCTTCTGTCATACGTCACCGAGTCCCTACAAAGGAAATATTACGGAACTAGTGTTTTAGATTTGATTTTTGAGCGAGTGAATGGCATTCATTGGGTTTCCCAGCATGGGTGTTTCCTCAATGAGAAGACATGCAGTTAGCATTGCCCTTTAATGCATTTCCATCTCAATAAACAGAGACATGTCAACTTTCCTGCTCTGTTGGATGTGTATATTGTGGTGAGGATTGACAAATTTGTTCCTTTGCGCTTCATGGAATGAGCTAATGTCCCTTCATGAGGTTTGGCATCCAAACTGTTTTTTTTTTATGACACTGTGACATGCTTGTGGCCTTTAGTGTTGTAATATTAAAGTTAACTGAGAGGAGATGATGAAGCTTGTAGTGTTCTTAAAGGAGTAGTTCACTTTTAAAAGAAAACTTTTGCTGATAATTTACTCACCCCCATGTCATCCAAGATGTCCATGTCTTTCTCTCTTCAGTCGAAAAGAAATTAAGGTTTTTGATGAAAACATTCCAGGATTTTCTCCTTATAATGGACTTCAATGGGGTCCAAACGGTTCAAGGTCCAAATGAGAGTTTCAGTGCAGCTTCAAAGGGCTTAAACGATTCCAGAAGATAAATAAGGGTCTTATCTAGCGAAATGATTGGTCATTTCAAAAATAAATATAAAAATTTAAGTTTTATAAGCTCAAATGCTCGCCTTGTTCTGTTCTGTGATGAGCGTTCGTGACTCTCCTGTTTGAACTCGTTCGTCAAAATGAACGAATCTTTTTTCGAGTCATGACTCAAAGAGTCCTAGATAAGACCCTTATTCATCGTCTGGTGTCGTTTAAAGCCCGTTGAACAGTTTGCTCTGAAACTGTCATTTGGACCTTGAACCGTTTGGTTCCCATTGAAGTCCATTATATGGAGAAAATCCTGGAATGTTTTCATCAAAAACCGTAATTTCTTTTCGACTGAAGAAAGAAAGACATGGACATCTTGGATGACATGGGGGTGAGTAAATTATCTGCAAAAGTTTTTTTTTAAAAAGTGAACTACTAATTTAATGTCTCATTGGAAGAAAATAGAAGTAATGATGTTATGGTAATTTTGTTTCGTTGCAAAGTAGACTAAAATTATCAAAACCACTAACTTTGGTCTATTAACTGCCCACATTGTCCAGTAGTTTAGATGTTTTTAAAGTAGTCTGGTTTATTTTAGTGGTCCATTTGAATACGAATGAGTTTTTGGTGTTTTATGTCTTTTTATCCAAATGTATTCTTCCGTTCCTTAATATGTTTCAACCAGTCAAAAATTAAGGTGATTAGTTTCTTTTTTTAAAAGCAATTTCTAATATCATTGTCTGTGTGTATTGCATTTCACATATAAAATTTCACCACTAAGAGATCATCATCTCATTTCATGTCAAATGATTTCCAAGACTCTGCTGTCTTGGAAGATCGCTCTTGCTCCACAGAAAAGTCCAGCCTCTGTGCTGTGTGTCTCTCTCAAATGAGAAAGGTGAATTTTGGGGAAACCCAGAGTGAGATATTTCCCTTCACTAGGTTTCCATGCATATGGAAAACCAATGTCTGGTTTTCCTGTTCCTTATCATGCTCTAGGGAGGGAAATTAACCAAAGATGTGATTGAACTCATTTAGTGTCTCTCTAACAAGTTGCTCATTGTTCACAAAACAACACTGAGCATTCAACTGATATATTGGTTTCACACTGAGGTTTCGGTATTGATTTCATTTTTGGACAAGTCAGTGACTCTGGAAGGATCCTTGGAATTTTGAATGAGTCTTTGAGAGCATCACACTAACCCCATTCAGATCAGTTCTGTTTACCACTTTGACTAGTATGCAATTATGATATTGCAAAAACGCAGACAATTTTTAGATTGAATGATCATAGATTTGACTTATGACTCAACAGATGGCTGAGAGATTTATAGCATTTGCTTAATCCATTCACTCTGTGCTATTTAATTTTTTATGGTTAAAAATCCGCCTTTCTCTGCACGCTGTCATACCATCTCTTTTTGTGCATTCATCCCTTTAGAGTGCATGAACTGTACTGGTTATGCTCACGTCAAAGAGCGCTTGGGTGTCATTGAAGCTCAGGTAAGATAGGTTACCTCTTGTGTTAACCAGGCACATTTAAGTTAAGAAGGTAAGAGTGGGGTTTTTTTTCTTTTTTGACAGATAATGTTACTGAGAGATGCAGAGGCACCTCCTCTCCCTCTTTCCAGCCAATCACCCGAGAGAACAGCTGATAATGAGGTGGACAGGGCACACCCCTCACCAAAAACACCCAATGCCATTGGCCGACCAGGTAAGAAAAAATGATGTACATGTTTTACTATACTGTTCTATTGGATGCATAATTTCATATAGTATTTATCTGTTTTATTTTATTTTATTATTTATTTTATATATAAATATATAATTGAATCTACATATGCATATTAAAAAAAAAAACCGTTGGACTATTTGTTTAACCAAACTGTTGGGTTACACATACACTGAAAAAAATAATATGCTTTATCTAATCAATAAAATTGTGGCAACATATTACAAGCAATATTATTAATTAAATTGTACAAATTAGAATTAATTAGAATATTAATTTGATTAACTATTACTCAATTCTAATTTGTTCAATTTAATAAATAAATGTGCTTGTAATCTGTTGCCACAATTTTATTGATTAGATAAAGCATATTCATTTTTACTGGGTCAATATGTTGGCTTATTTAAAAAAAAAAATAGTGGGTCATTTTTTTTTAAATCATTGGGTAATTTCTAGAAATAACCCGACTGTTGGGTTAAATAGCCTATTTCAATATTTAACTCAACTGTTGGGTTACTTAACCCAACTAGAGTTTAACTCAATGCATTGGGTTAAAATAACCCACAGTTGGGAACCACCCATAATTGGGTTAATCGTTGGGTTATTTTTAACCCAACAATTTTAAGTGAGTGTATTAATAAATATTAGTTTTAAATCTTATTTTATATTGTCTTACATAGGACCAAAAGGACAACCAGGACCTGTTGGGCTCCCAGGTCCTCCTGGGTTGTCTGGAAAACCTGGTCCTATGGGACCTAGAGGTAAGAACAAGCTTTTTACCTTGACTGGGAATATTAAAGCAAATGTTTTCACTTAGCTTCACAGCTCTTACATCTGATCTCTTTAGGACCTCAAGGGCTGCGAGGTCCTCCAGGAGAAAGAGGCCTTCCTGGTCCACCGGGACCTCCTGCATCCTCTCCCTTCTCCATTAGGGGAGATGTTTTCACTCTAATGGCTAAACAACATGGAGAATGTGAGTACAACAGTCCACATTAAACATGTGTAATGGTATAATTTATGACTTTAAAGGGATAGTTCACCCAAAAATGAACTTTATGTCAGTAATTACTCACCCTCCAAACCCGTTAAGCTTTTGTTCATCTTCCGAAGATCTTTCTAAAAGCTTTGACAGCTATGTAACTACTGATTTGACACTTTACGATTAAAACTAATCCATTAGAATTGATCAAATCTTCTGAAGAGACACGATCACTTTACGCGATGAGCAGATTTAATTTACCATCTTCAAACGCATTCAAAGTGTAAAAGTGGAAGGAGGGACAGAAAGCTCTTAGATGTCCTTAAAAAGATCTGCATTTGTGTTCCGAAGATGAACGGACACTTACGGATTTGGAGTCATTAACGACAGAATTTTCACCGTTATTGAAAATAAGGAATCGAATATGCAAATGATATGTAACAGCAGCAACCTTTCAAATGTTATTCTCAAAATGACCACAAGATGGCAGCATTTGAGTAGGATCTGCTTGGATAAACCTTTCAGAGCTCTGGCTCACTTTAAGAGTCTGGCTGGCTTCTGTCTGTCAACAGTTAATCAGAGTCATTTGTTCGCTGTATGCGAATCTGGATAACCCAAAACAGAACCTGAGCTGCAAATCCTGCAGTACAGCTGCTCAAATCACATTTGCTGCAAGTGAAGTTACAGTACATTACATGTTTCAGATGCGGATAGTGACTTTGCTGCCTATCGTGACCTACAGAGTTTCCTGGGTCCCCCCGGGCCCTCCGGCCCTCCTGGTCCGCCAGGTATGCCAGAACATCAAACAATTTCACCTGGTATCACCCACCTATTTCATCACACATTTAATCTTCCTCTATCCATGCATAGGCGTTGATTTCGGTCGGTACACGTGCCCACCATGTTGCGTCATTAGTCATTTTGGCGCATGGGTTCCCTCGATCGACAGTTTTCAGTGGTTATGAGGAGCAATATGAGAGAGAGATTTGGTAATCATTGTTTAGGCACATTAAACCACATTGTGTCATATTGTCAACATGGTACTTATGAAGCAGAGTCACATGTCTAATGCTATTTGAAAACTTAAGGCTTTCTTCTTCATGAAATGAGTCACATTTTTGTAGATAATTTCATTTATTCACATTAATAAGCTACAGGACATTGTCTTTCAAAACATGACCTGCGAAAGAGAAAAAATACATAATGCGTCATTGTACCCAGCACCTCTGAAAATGCACTTTTTTGCACATTTCAAACCAGACTGACGCCCATGCATATATGTTGAACAGGGCCTGCCGGACCACCTGGACACCCAGGTGCCCCGGGGAAAAATGTAAGGCATTTTCATCATTATGGAATGTATTTATTTATTTATATATATAAATATATAAAATTTATATTATTTATATAATTATATTTATGTAATTTATATAATTTTTAACTTTTATAATTTTTATAATTTATATATATTATTTATATATATATATATATTTATATTTAATTTATTTATATATTTTAGGATAAATAGAAAGAATTAAAAATATTTTAGTGTTCTTGCAGATTATACATTATATGTGCTCTAAAATAGTATGCATTTACAGTTATAATTGAACAATACATATGGATATATTTGGCACATTGTACTTATTATTTCACATTCATTATAGGCTGCCTTAAGCTTTCCAGGCACACCAGGTGACAGGGGACCCAAAGGAGATCCAGGAGAAAGAGTGAGTCATCAATAAAGACCTACTGTACATTTAGATAGATATTACATCTTAATCTTATACATTTTTCATTTTAGCTAAAAATGTAATGTTTTTATTTGGGCTAAATAGATCGTTTCACTCTATTTCCAAAGGGTCCACTTGGAAAAACAGGAAAGCAAGGGCAGCCTGTGAGTGCACATACTGGATTGCATTATTTTTATTTTTATTATAAGTTTCAATTAGGGCTGTGCAAAAGTTAATTGCGATTAATCGCATCCAAAATAAAAGTCTGAGTTCACATAATATATTTGTGTGTGCTTTATATAGTTATTTTGTATATATAAATACACACACATGCATGTATATGTTTGAAAAAATGTGTTATTCCTATATAAAATATTTATATTTATACAATATAGAATATGTATTTATATATATGTACAGAATTTAAGCGCAAATAATTCTTAAATATATACATGCATGCATAGGTATTTATATATACAAAATAATTATATACAGCACACTCAAATATATTATGTAAACACAGACTTTTATTTTGGATGCGATTAATCGCAATTAACTTTTGCACAGCCCTAGTTTTAATCAATAAATTTATTTTGCAATGCATTTCATTTTTATAATTAAGTTGAATTAAAAATAGATTTTTTTAAGATATGCATGTATATGAAATTAATTTTTGAGCAGGGTGTTCCAGGTCCTAAAGGTGAGCCGGGAGAGACTCCAGGAGAGGTAAGGGTGATGCACATTTACATGGGATAGTTTTATATGTGTAGTTATGTTGATTTATTGTCACATGCTAAAGCTCAGCCTTCTTGCAGGTGCAGCAGTTGAGGGAAGCGCTGAAGATTTTAGCCGAGAGGGTTCTCATCCTAGAACACATGATCGGCATTCATGGTGAGATTGACATTATGGATTAAAGCAGGGATTCTCAAACTCGGTCCTGGAGAGTTTAGCTCCAACCCTGATCAAACACACCCGAGCAAGCTAATCAAGGTCTTCAGGATCACTAGAAACTCACAGGTACGTGTGTTTGATCAGGGTTGGAGCTAAACTCTGCATAATATTGGGACCAAGTTTGAGGAACCCAATCTAGATTTCCAGTTATAAATTATAACTAGACTCCAGAGCGTCATTAATAGTATCTCATGGCATAAGCTGTTAGCTGCCAGAGAGGTTAGCATCTGCGGCAATTATTTAGTAATGACTTTAAGGTTGCATGAGGATGAATTGCTTTTAAGGATAAAATTGACATCAGAGGACCATAAATATATAGCCAACTATTTATTTTTAGACACATGGATTATGCAACTTCTTTCCCTTTATTTTGGTCTCTGCCTAGATACTCTGTTGGACTCTGGCTCTGGAATAGATCTCCTGGCAGACTTCATGCTAACAGGCAGTGGTAAAAGCGTTAGTGCTTCCCGACTTACCTCGGACAGAGAGTAGCCGGACTGTGTTGGGTATGAAGAGTGAATAACAAACACTTTAACAAGTCTGTTGTTCTAAAGGACAAATCACTCAATGTGTATGTTGATGAGTATAATGAAAGTGGCACTGATCTTTTCTATTTTATTTACTTTATGTTTTTAATTGTCTGAAAACCATTTTTGTTGCCATTCATAATCCATTCTTCTTATGTAATGTGATGTATTTCAAGGGCGGATGTTTAAAAGTGGGCATTACTTACAGAATAGAGCCTGAATGTGAGTTTTCTAAAATTATGACTTACTAGCTATTTAGAAATATCAAAAAAAAAGTTTTTTTATCGTAAGAGCAAGTTATTAGATCTTGATTAAAGATTATAAATACGAAGACTGAATAACATGCACCTATTAATCCTCAATAAGGACAGAAACATGCATTAAGAACGGAACTGGAATCAATCTTCAGTGACTTTAAGTGTGTATTTACTGTAGTTTGTTTCTGTTATGATGGTAAAAGTGAGGATTTTGTACTGGCAGGATGATTTACATTTAGCATTCTTTACACTATTCGTTTTCATTTGAGCTTCATGATTTTATCCAGCTGAGAAATTTGTATTGTCATAGAAAAAATAAAGTCATAAAGACTTTCCCAGAAAACAAAAAAGGCACCATTTTTCTCGTCATTTCCTTTATGTTTTGTGATCGATGACCTAAGATGACCTCATGCATGTAATTATATATTTAGCACTCTCGGCAGTGGCTTTGTTTGAAAACGATTCAAGTCTCAAAGCTCACAGCAACCGTACGAAATACACCAGAATAGAAGTTTAAAACCAAATTTAGCCTGAATAGAAAGGGCATAATAAATTGTGTTTACACCTCTGCTCACCTGTTCTCACACCGCCTATCATGGTCGGCATCTAAAACGCACCCAGGTCTGCTATTAATACGATTGCAGTGAATAGCCAGAGACACACAAAAGGCCCTGTTGACCTTGTTCGCAGAGGACCGTTCAACACGCCATTGTGGCTTTAAGCTTATTGTTGCGCTTGAGCTTTTGTAATCCCCTCAGGAGGGAACAAAATCTTTCTGAATCTTGGGCTTTTTCTTGTTGTTGAGTTAAGAAAGAAGCCATGTCTGAAGTGTTTGTTCAAAAAGTTTCCCACAGTAAAGCTTCATGTTATCGAGAGCCAAAATCTGATTGTTTGTACTTGGATTTTTGACTTTTTAAATAAAAAATGAATGGGAAACGGCATTTTATTATTTACTTTTATGGATGGATGGTGTTTTAGAGAGTTTAAACCCTCCAACAACAACAGTACCTTGGTTTTGTTTGTTTTTGTGATCTCTTTATTGACAAAAGGCACAGGTACAGAGCTGAAGAGGACGACGGCACACAAATGAACATGAACAAACGTAGAGAGACATGGGAAATGTAGTTTTTACTCCTGTTCCTTATCCTCTCCGTGGGTGATGACGTAGCACAGGTTTTTGTAGTCCAGGTTGCCAGCCACATCCAAGGGGAAGTTTGTGAACATCTGGTTTACCTAGGTACGTTTTGTAAAAATGTTCATGATTGAAATGCTTTTATTTTTGATTAATCGCATCCAAAATAAAAGTTTTTGTTTACATGATATATGTGGGTGCACTGTGTATAATTATTTTATATATATGTAAACACACACACACACACATGCTTGTATATATATTTAAGAAATATTTTTATGTATATAGATTTATATATAATTTATATTATATATAAATATAAATATTTTATATATAAATAATATTTTTTTCTTAAATATATGCATGTGTGTTTATTTATATATATAAATACAAAATAATTCTACACAGTGCACTCACATATATTATGTAAACACAAACTTTTATTTTGTATGCGATTAATCACGATTAATCGTTTGACAGCCCTATTTTTAATATATTTTAATTCATCAACTGCATCTCAGACAAATTCTGCCTTTGAATTTCAGAAGAAAGAAAGGTATATTACCTCAGCTTCAGTAAATTTGTCAGCCTGGGACATAAGGTGATATTTGATCCTGTGAGGAGAAACAAAATTAATATATTGTGCATTTCAAGGAGACTTTGGACTTTAAAGTCAATTTACTTACTCTTCTCCTTTAAGGATTCCTGTGCCCTCTTGGTCGAAGATCTTAAAGGCATTGAGAATAGTCTCCTCGGGGTCTGTACCTGTCAGTCACAGAAAGGTAGGCCTAACAGATTATAGATTATTCCAGCCCGGTCTCATCCCAAGGCGTCATAAACTGACGCTTCTATATGCAACGCACATGGCACCCTTTAGCGTCAATAAGAGACGCAAATATAAATGGGCCAGAAGGCGCCTCCTAGTGGTGTAACCCTGAACCTACCCCAGAACCTAACCGAACAAAGCTCTGTGCGTGTTATATTGACGCTGGGTGCCATGTGCGTTGGATTTAGACGAAATTTCAAACGTGTCACTATATGATGCCCTATTTTTCTGTAATAATGAGTCAAATATACACTTACATGTCAAAACCTTAAAGGGATAGTTCACCCAATAATTAAAATTCTGTCATCATTTACTCACCCTGAAGTTGTTCCATATGACAAATGATATCCATGTATGAATTTCTTTCTTCTGCAAGAATGTCGGTAACCAAACAGTTGAGTTTTTTTTTCACCCTGTTTGGTTACCCATATTCTCAAAATATCTTCTATAATTTTCATACAGGTTTGGAACAACTTGAGGACGAGTAAATGATGACCAAATTTTCATTATTAAGTGAACTATCCCTTTAAATAACAAAGATACGAGTCATTCTTGGAGAAAGTTGCATTGAAAATCTATGCTTCTGATGCTAAACTTTACAATTCATATATCAGTATGCGGCATGCCGGATGTCTACTGGGTTCTGCTGCTATTTACACCTCATTAGCATGATTATCATTTCAATTCTGATAAATTTAATTCTTGCCTTTGAGCTTCTCTCCAAACATGGTGAGGAAGACGGTGAAGTTAATGGGGCCGGAGGCTTCCTTTAGCATCTCATCAAGCTCATCGTTGCCAACATTGAGACGTCCTGCCAAACACGCACATACGGAGATATACATTAATACAGAGTGCCACTTCCTCTGATAGTTTGAATGTAGTGGGAGGAGAACATTGCATAGCTCATAGATGTTTAATGCAATCAAATATTAATGAGACCGGATTACAGGGTCAGGGAAAATAATAATTAGCCTATATATTTCGACAAAGATTAAAAAAAAATAATAATAAAATGTACTTGAATTGTTAAACTGACATTATATTAAATTAGAAAGAATTGACTGCTGTATATGAATTTAGCAACGGTTTTGCATCTAAATCTGTTAATCAGTGCTATAATCACATTTAGGCTTCACAACATTCAGTATAGGAGCCACTGTAACCCTTAGAACAATACTCTTGTTGCTTTAAAAGGACAAACACCTCTCCAGTATTTACACTATACAGGCATTTAGTGAGTCTTCACACACCCAGAGCAGCAAATGTGTCCCTCAGGTCGTTTTTGTCAATAAAGCCATCTCTGTTCTGGTCCATGATGGTGAAAGCCTAGAGAAGCATTCAGATTTACAGACGTAAGTACCACACAATATGCTAAAATAAAATGTTTACGTGATTCCTAGAAATGACCCACCTCTTTAAACTCCTGGATCTGTGACTGCTCAAACATGCTAAACACATTGGAGCTGGCAGCTTCCTTCTTCTTGGCCTTCTTTGGTGCCTGGGATTCAGATTTAGATTAAAACGTCTATTTAAATGTAATTTTTGAAGCATATAAAACGTAAAAACTCAAGCAAAGATGATTTGACGTTAGCTATAATACATTTTAACCACTCTAAGGCACGAAATGAACTCTGCCGAGTTTGACATTGAGAGGTTTCATAAACGTGGTCCTATTCAAGTACATCATGAATTTAGTTGCATTTAGTCCGAAATGCTACAAATTAAACACAAATTGACTTCTAGAACAGTTATTCACTGAGAAAGTTGCTCCCATAACAATGATCAAGGTTAATGAAAATGGCCCTTTTTAAACGACATAGAAAGAAATACACATACAAAACCCTTTCTAACATAAAATCCAATATTCTCTCAGTTAGAAGACTCAGTTTCCACGAAGCGAAGAGTCCTACCATTGTGAAGAGCTTCTCTTTACTCTGTTGTTGGTCTCAAAAGCCTGAGGGACACTCAAACATCGTCGTTTTCCAGCTATATATTGGCACAATTGCCTTGACGGCCCACCTGTTCTATGTTTAGACAAAGGAGGAGGCACAACAGAAGAATACTTGCCATATAGAGAATCACCAACCCCACCACCCCCCGGTTATTGTTACGGACAGATGCTGATGTGATCGGGGTGTGTGGGCTTTGCTATCTTAGGATCATTGGAAGCGCCCTAACCCCCTAAGACTCGACTACACGCCTAATGTGTCGTTTAAAGACCGTGTGAAGCCGGCTAGCTTCTCACATCAGTGTGTTTGGTCAATGTCTCCGCTGCATGGATTACTGTAATTATTTGATGTCCTTGTTACATTGGTGTTCAGTATAGATGCTTTTTACCAGCTTACAAGACAGTTAGGAGGCTTATAGCACAGACATGCAGGTCTAACTTGAGTGTATTCGATGGGAATCAAACATTCTGGAGAGATGAATCCGAGAAACATTTATTAATTCTTTTTTTATTTAAATGGATGCCAACAGCAGACAACATACTCATATATGCACATGTTACATACTGCATTGTATTTTTTATCAATTATTCTTCACATTCTTTTTTTTATTCTGCTCAGATACATGCTTTTTTTGTAGTATTGATTGTGTTATATTTTGTACAGGGGGGAATGGGGCTAGTTGTCACACTTTTAACTCTGTTGATTTATTTTAAATATTTATTGTATTTTTTTTTATTTATTTTTAAAACATCTGATTTGGTCTACATTGTCGTTATTAACGGAAGCTAAAACCGCAACTAAAACCGTAAAAAAGTGTATTGCTTGAAATAAAATAAACTGAAACGAACTTAAACGTAGGCAACATTTAAACTTGTACTAAAATAATTAAAAATTAAATAAAATTTATAAAAACTATACAGAAAAGTAAAACTAATTTAAATTTAAAAAAGCAAAATAAAATGTTAAAAACTATAGTATCTCACTGCTGGTATTTCTATCTAGATATCTATATCTAGATATCTATGTCTATCTATCTATCTATCTATCTATCTATCTATCTATCTATCTGTCTATCTGTCTATCTGTCTATCTATCTATCTATCTATCTATCTATCTATCTATCTATCTATCTATCTATCTATCTATCTATCTATCTATCTATCTATCTATCTATCTATCTATCTATCTATCTATCTACCTACCTACCTACCTACCTACCTACCTACCTATCTAAACAAATGAAAACACATTTATGAAATATAAGAAACTCCCAAACATAGGCCCATGTATAATAGGACGTTTCCTCATCCGTTTGAATCCAGTCATTATAACATGTGAGTTATAGTCAATCCCTTGGCTTTATATCAGCATGCAACTCTTATGAACATATTGTTTCTACTTTGTCTCCCATTATCTGTTGCGAACAATTGGGCTGAACAAAAGCCTTTCTCAGCACTACAAATATAGCCAGGCATCCCATGCTCGCCAGTTTTAAATGTGCTCTTGCAAACAGCCAAGTAATGTGCCGTCAGACTGCCGTAAATAATCTGTCCAGCTATCCTGGCACGACAGCAGGCTGTGTAAAGCTTGTTTTAGCAGTGTCCTCGCAGACAACTGAACGAACAAGAGCTGCGGAGACGAACTGCATCATGGGATGCTAGGAATGCCACTGTGATCTGCATGTGTGTGTGTGTGTGTGGAGTGTGCTGTGTGTCCATGTTAGGAGTGTGACCAGCAGGTGGGGGGCGAGAAGGAGTCAAGGTCTTCTTATGTGTGCTAGCAGAAACACAACTGATCGGGGAAGTGTCAGCTTCCTACAGCTGCTTCTTACTGTCAGTCAAATTAGCATATGGGTCCATCACACCTTAATAGGCCTGTGAATACAGGCTTCTTTATAAGAAGGATGCACAGCCATTTAGTCATTTTTGATGTTATTTCTTATGGAAAATCAGGTAACTTTGGCCACGTTTTGATCTCTCGACTCACTTGAAATGGTTGGGTTGAAAATAACCCAACGAATAACCCAACTATGGGGTGGTATAGCCTAGCACCTTCCCAGCTGTGGGTTATTTTAACCCAATGCATTGAGTTAAACTCTTGTTGGGTTAAGTAGCCCAACAGTTGAGTTAAATATTTATATAGGCTATTTAACCCAACAGGGTTATTTCTAGAGATTACCCAACAATTAAAAAAAAATATGACCCAATATTTTTTAAAATAACCCAACAAATTGACCCATTATGTGTAACCCAACAGTTTGGTTAAACAAATAACCCAACGTTTTTTACTGTGTAGTACCTATATATATCATTAAAATGTAGGCAACAGGCTTGATTTTGTTTTTCATTATTATTGTAAAATAGTATGACAATTAAAAAAAAAATTCTATTTAAATATATTTTCAATTGCAATTCATGCAATTTTCAGGATCATTACACAGTCTTCAGTGTCACCTGATCCTCCAGAAATCATTCTAATATGCTGATTTGCTGCAATGTTGAATCAATGTGGAAAACAGTTGTATATATATATATATATATATATATATATTTGGAATTCAATTAATTCAACGAACAGCATTTATTTCAAATAGAAATAGTTGTTTAACATTGTAACTATCTTTACTTTCACCTTTGATCAGTTTAATAGAATTAATTTCTTTAAAAAAAAAATCACACACACACAAGTATTATAAAAGTGTAAAAATGTTTGCTAATTGCATTCATTTAATTTTTTTGTTTATATTTCAATTATAGTGCTCCTATTGGTTGTAGTTTGTTTGCCTGCAGATGGAGCAGTTAACCTAATTTTATGAAGTACAATGTAAGTTTCTAAAGATGATTTCCCCCCACCACAACGCCTATTATACCTGTAAAATTAGATCTTCATGGACCTATTTACACAGAAAATTAAATATACAAGCAATTTATATTTCAAATGTTGTCATAGGCCAATAGTACGTATAATTAACAGCAAAAGTGTATTTCTGTTTATGACTAGATTTCAGACACCTGTCCATCGATCATCACACCCAGGTGTGCATGAGATAATTCAGACTCATCCCCAGAACAATGCCCTCCTCACATCTCTGCTTGTCTCTTCATTATGTTCTCTTGCCATGTCTTTGCATCTCCATAATTAAAATCTAATCCTGCATGCCGACTTTTTAAACGAGGACTAGCCTCAAGAGGAGGCTTATTTGATTAAAAAAGGGGAAGGGTAGAGGAGGGAGTCCTCCACAGCTCGGCAGGCAGGAGAGACAGCTCTTAATTGTGCTCCCATGAGGTGTGCGCACGCCTGGGCGGAGAGAGGGGGGGCTGGGTGCTCAGAGGCTCCAGTGGGCCTGAAAAAACAAACCGCCAGTGGGACTGGCTCTCCTGCGCGGTTCCCCTGGTGTCTCAGAGAAGGGAACCGAGGGGAGGAGCACTTATGAGGAGCCACGGGACTCCGCGAGCTTCCAATTCTCACTCCGCCCTGCAGGGTCTGATCTGAACCCCCCCTCATCGTGTGAGTAGCAGGCCTGCTCCACAGATGAACGTAACTCCGGAATCCGGCTGTAGAAATGAAGGTTAATTGCTCATTGTTCACTTAAGGTTTGAACCATGGCACTTGACTTTCTTCTATAGCTCCTGGTTTATTTTTACTTTTACATACATAGCCTACTCGGTTTCTTTTGCATTTAGTATATTGATCACAATCTCGTTCTTATTTAAATGCTGTTCTACTAATTACACAGTTGGTTCGTATTTTATAGGTTTAACAATAAAGTTGAATCTAATTTACAAACTAAATAAATGTGTTCAAAGTGATAAAACTGTATTAAAAAGATCATTAAAGGTAGAAATGAGCAACATAATTGCAACAAAAATGTTTCTCAGTTATTTTCAGTTTTTGACTGTATTAAATAACATTTCATAGTAAAAGCACAAACGATCAGAGAATATGACCTGTGCACATATACGTATTAAAATAACAATTAGGCCTACCATATTTTATATATAGGCCTATGAATTACGTTTTTATATGTAATATAATAATATTTACTTATATTTTACTAATAATAGTAATAATTACAACAGTAGTATAGGCTAGACCATTTTGCAAGATGTAAACAACACTGGTCCAGAAACACTTCCTGTTTCAGTTTGTAACTCTTTTCTTTATTTTACATGTAAAGAAAAAATAAAGATGTTTGTTTAACATCCTTTTTGATTCAGTTTTATATGTTCTGTTGGTTTTATTTTATCCCAGCTTTTATGTAGTGTTAAAAAACTGAAACAGGAAGTGCTTCTGGACCAGTTTTGTTTACATCTTCTTGCAAAATTGTCTATTTAAAAACGTACTTTCCAAGAATCGCCAGGAGGCCTAATTGAATAATAATAATAATAATAATAATATATAATAACAATAATAATACCATTTTACTTAATAAATTATGTATTCATCTTATCAGCGTAATCAGTTTCCAGGAATTAACCCAGCTAAATACCGATTGGTTATCATCATTAATTGGTTACTTTGGATCATCCATGCATCCACCATGAACAATGAGTTGAGACTCTACTATATGCACCCAATAGAGGGCGCTACTCTCCAAGTTCAAGTTCAAAAGCAGTATTTACAATTCATCAGGAATCGACCGGACAAGGGTTCATGATATAACATCAAACCATCTAATGCCTCCATCTTAAACACCGTCCATTACCATTTAAAATGCATATTGCTTATGCAGAGTAGCCTATGGAAATGGAGAAGAGCTAGGTTGTGTTTCACTTTATTTAAGCAATCGATCGCCGTATCCACATTCTTCACGCAAGATTGCCCCCCAAAAATCAATATAATAGATGTATTGGTTTTAGAGTAGGCTACAAAACAGAGGGTAAGTGGACATTTAGACAACAAACACATTATAAACGCATTATAAGACAATAGCGTACACAAAAGAACATCTGATAGATTTTCAATTGTATTGATAAAAACCATATAAAAATCAATATATCAGGTGTGCTAATACAAAAACAGGCAAGCAGATTCTTAATTTGACTATGAGAAGGATAAAAACACGTAAGCTACGCGTTCCGTTCGCGTTGTTAAAAGCGTCTGATCAGCGTCTCGCAATATCTATCTATAGTGATACAAAAAAATCAATAACCGTATAAACTCTCTTCTTATAACGGATAAAACGTATCCAGCAGCACCCCCCTCCCGCTCCTGCGCCACGGGGGGCTCGATTGAACACGGAAACTCCATCCCGCGTTTTCTGCCTTTTATTTAGGACGGTCTCAATAATTGTTTTCAGTAGCCCTATTCAATATCGCAGGTTGGCGTTCGTTCGATAACTCCATTCCGCCCGTGCCCGCGCCGTTCGATCTGCTCCGCTCCGTGTTTTGCGCGCGCTCCCCCGCCTCTCTCTCTCTCGCGCGCTGAACTCCAGCCCCTCTCGCGCTCTCTCTATCAGCCTTTCATTCCGTCTCAATATGTCTCAAGATGGCGGCCAATGCGGGATCGATGTTTCAATATTGGAAACGCTTTGATTTGCAGCAGCTCCAGGTCAGCTCTCTTTCGCTTTGTATTCGCTGTGTGTGCCGGTAAGCCGGTCCCGGGGAGCGTCGCGCTGAGAGGCTGGCGCGTCGCTCTCGCGTCGGGCTCTTTCGCCGGGTTCGGTGCCCATTGATTAAAGCGGCTCTCGCGCTGATCGGAAATTGATCCTCTTTGTTCAATTCCCATCGATCAACCATCACGGTCAAGGTGGATGCGGCCACTTTGGCAACGGGAGCCCGAATGTTTTCCCATTCTCTCCTGCTCCTTTCCATCCCCGGGATGTTTTGGGAATAGTTTGTGCTGAGGAGATTTAGATAGTATGTTTGTTGAAATAATTTTGTGTTTAGAAGTGTGTCGCGCTACACGGGTGGCGCTGTGCTGGACCGAGACGTTATTGCTTAGTAACGACAGAGGTGTTAGACTGCCTTCCTTTTCAGATTTCACCTCGTTTATTGTTTACTAGCACTTTTTGTGTGACTCTGGAAGTTTATAAAGTTAGCAAACTCAAAGTTCAGCTTCAGTAGTCAAGTTTAAATCGAAGACGGAATTGGCTGCGAAACCTGCGCCAGACAGGAACAATTAAACACAAAACAATAAACAAACACGAACGGATGAAGGATTTTGTGAAATATAACGTTAGATGTGGGACACTAGACAAGGTTTGTTTCGTTATCCAGTCACAAAGTCCGACTAAATACTTATTCAAAACAAATTAATGCAATGTCTTTTTTTTCTTTCACACATAACTTGTGTTCTGTCGTTCAAACGAGCGTTTTAACGTTGTTAGAACGTAACGATTCAGTTTGTTTTGGTATAATTTTGTTATTGTGTATTTTTTATCGATTAGGTGTAAAAGTTAGAACTCTTTCGTCTTTCGTTATTTGTAATGTGCGTGCTGTAGGAGTATGAAGTGCATTTGTCGCGTTTGGTTAGGCATAAACAATAGACTCATGATTATATCAATTATTGATTAAGAGTTTATGTATTTATGAACTGAGGTCGCAAAGCTTAGCTTGAAGAAATCGCTGACCTATTTTCCGATCGAACTTTATATTTCCTCTTACCAGTAACCATTTATACATCTTCATAAGCGTCACGAGTCATTTAAAAATCGATAATGTATCATGTAAAAATCGATATAACTCAATAGTAACAAGTAAACGACCCTTTTTGAATCGACTAGATATTCTGCGTTATGCGTTTATAAGAATTTGCTGCTGCTGTTGTTGTTTTTTGTAAAATATAGCCTACTAATATAAAACTAATTTCAAGCATAATGGGGACTACTTTATGTGCATGTGTTGCACTATGTTCTGGGATGCTATTCAGTTTTTTTTTGTAACATTAATCTGTAATTGTCAAACATTGCCAGACTCGTTGCATGTCAGATGTTTTGCTGTTTGATTATGTTGTGTTCGGAAAAACATTTATTTAATTAGGTTCCAGACATATATTTTTGAACATAAAGGGACCACACACACAGCTAGTCATATTCTGATGTGGTGACTCTAAATTTTCAGTGCTCTCCCTCCCTTCTTCCTCCCCTCCCTCCCTCCCTCCCTCCCTCCTTCATGGTCTCTCTCTCTCTCTTTCTATCTGTCTCCCAGGCTGATAAGAACTGGCATCAGCGAGTTCAGGCATTGATGATGTCATGGATGCTTTCTTGTTTTGTTTCTGGCTACTTTTGTGTTTTTATTCAGACCTCTAAATGTTATTTTTCATTATGTTTTAAATGACTTTCCTGTTTTTTTTCTGATTACCTCGACTGATTTAAGCTTAATTAATGCCTCTATGTGAATCAGATCGGATTACCCTGCAAAAACCACACCAGACAGTGGAAAAAAAGTCGTCTGAATTATAATTTCCCCTAACGTATGAGTCCAAGCAGACCTTTTTGTCTCATATATCCCGAAGTTTTTGTTTGTCGGTGTCACCTGCTGCCTCCTGTCACCACGTGGCTCTGAGGAGGACTGTGGATGCAGGTGAGGTGTAAGTGAACCTCCCTTGGTGTGTGGTCCCGAGTTTTCGTGCGTCAACGCAGAGAGATTAGCGATTGACGCAGGCAGTACTGCCACCATCAAGATGTGAGCAGACTCTCTTGTCTGGACCTGCGTTGGGGCCCTGTGATGACTTTAAAATCTGTTTGATATCTTTAATGAGGGGCACATGGGCCGGCTGCGGTACACTGTGTCCCTAAACAACATACGAGTGTAATCTCTTGCATTTTTCGTTCTTTTGTGGTTACTGTATGATTGGCACAGCCACTTAGAGATCTTCTATAATATTCCTGTGAAGAGTTTCAGCAGGTTTGGATGTTAGACATAAAGCTTTTTTTTGTGGTGGTAACTCTTTTTAGGGTCCAATTCGTCACTTTTAATTAGTTGCTTATTAGCGTGCATATTACTATGATATTGACTTTATTAGTATTTATTAAGCACATTTTCTGCATGACCATATTCTACATCCCTTAATCCTACCCAATGCTTAAACTTAACAACTACCTTACTAACTATTAATAAGCAGTAAAGCATTAAAAATTGTAGTTAAAAAAGTCCTATTATGCCTTTTTATGAAGTCTTGATTTAGTTTGTGGGGCGTACTAGAATGTTTTCATGCTTGATTGTTCAAAAAAATGAATTATTTTTCACATTTTATATTATTATAGCATCTCTTTCCCCAGTCTGGCTCAAACACTCAATTTCGATGAAGCCCCTCCTTTCGAAATACGAACTGTGCTGTGATTGGTTAGTTGGCCCAGTGTGTTGTGATTGGAACCACTTAGCACGTGTTTGGGAAATGTCCCGTCCCTCCATAACTGTGAGGTCTTTAGTGTAAATATTGAGGATGGCGTCAATTTCAAACCAATTCAAGGCCGATTCAGACTATGTTAACGAACAAGATGATTGTGCGGAATGGATTTCATGCACAGACTTTGTTAGCATGGATTTCACAGGACGTTTCAGAGTGGTATGTTTTGTGTAAAAAAATGTAATATATTATAGATATCATTTTAACCACCATTCAGTCATGATTTTTGTCGGAAAACCATGGTGATACAAACAGTAATCAATCACAAAACCCAAGTTAATTTCCTAAGGAGCAGTGAACCGGCTTACAAAAGCTACAGAAAACAAGCTGTTCTCCATAAAATGGTTAAACATTGGGGTCATAATGTTCAGGAACAGTGTTTTATGCAGCACAACCAGGCCTTATCCCATTTTTTTGCGTATTCCGTGGGTGGGAATTATTTAAATGAGTACCATTGTGACTTTATAAGATTCGGAAAAATCGCGTGTCCAAACGAGCCATTCGTTGTAGTTCTTAAAAAGGGATTGTGTTCAATAAAACTTTGAACTTTGTAACCTTGCAGATTTTTTATACTCAAACAGCAACACTCTAGCCAAAGTTGAACAAGTGAAAAAGCATAATACCCCTTTAGGCTAGTTGTTAGTTAATAGTGAGAATTGCACCCTAAATTAAAGTGTGACTGAATATTTTTGAGAAGATTCATCTCCTGCAGTTGGAGTATTTTTATATGAAAAAATAAAAAACCCCACAAACATCACTTATTGAATTGAGCGCCGGTATTTTGACTTGAGGTTTTGGTAATAACTGTCTGACTGACACCTGACTGTATTCGAAAGACACGGGAAAGTCCCTAAAAAGTAAGCAGGAATGTCGCCACGTGTCTGCGAAGATGCGGGTAAACTACTTTTAGGCATGGCTTTAATGCTGACATGAAAGATGAATAGAACAACAGCGTCTCTGTGGAGCCCACCCCACACATTGACACAGACTCAGATCCTGACCACTTCAAAACCAAGCCAACTATATGAGGCCCCAAAACAACACATATTTGCATGTGGCCTCTCCAAATTTAGCCTTAAAGTAAAGCACTTCAATTGACTCTTGTATTTGTCTAATTTCACAATTTAGACGCATTATAAATTCTACAAGGCTCTTTGAGAAAAGTCACTTTAGATTAGGCGTCTTGAACTATTATGTACTTGTGTAAAAATAGTAAGATACAACAATGTACTTTTTTTAAATTCATGTTGCATTGCAAAAACACTTGCTGCCTTTGAGGTGGGACATGAGTAAGGTTAAGGACGGGTTTGGTGGTATGGTTAGGTTTAAGGGTTGGTAATGTATAACAACAGTGTAATTATAGAAGTAATGGTAGCACTTTCTTTACGGTCCTGTTTTGCATGAACATACAATGTAATAATAACACTAACTGGGTATTATTACAGAAATTAATTACAGCTCTATATGTACTTGCAGGTGTTGGTTACACTTTATTTTAAGATGTTCGTGTTACAGTGTAATAAAGCATTTAAAGGTTTAGTTCACCCAAAAATGAAAATTATGTTATTAAAGGATTAGTTCACTTTTAAACAACTCACCCCCATGTCATCCAAGATGTCCATGTCTTTCTTTCCTCAGTCGAAAAGAAATTAAGGTTTTTGATGAAAACATTCCAGGATTTTTCTTCATATAATGGACTTCATTGGGAACCAAACGGTTCAAGGTCCAAATGAGAGTTTCAGTGCAGCTTCAAAGGACTTTAAACGACACCAGATGATGAATAAGGGTCTGAACGAATCTCTTTCGCACCAGATATACGTGTCAGGATTCAGGCTCGGAGACAGAGGTAAGTTATGAACTTAAACTTTCTTTATTAATAAACAAGGTAAGTATTCAGGGTTTTAGGTGTTCGGAGTGCTCTTGAAGGAGGATACGTGGCAGGAATACATCCAGGTGAGTGAATCCTCTTCTTGGGAATTTACAGGAACGGTGATACAAAGCAATGACTTTCCTATTCTCACTTATAGATCGTCGTGGAGCAGACGGGTCATAGACAGGATTCCAGGTGAGTAGATCCTTTTTCAATCGTTGATCAGTTACTAACACAGTTCAATGATACTTGCTTTTCCTTTTTAGAGAACATCCATTCGAGGAATAAGACTCAGGACAGAATCCAGGACACAAGGAACGAGACTCATGGAGCAGATCCTGGGAACATCAGAACAAGGACAGAGCGGTTAGTCTTTACAGGTAAGTATACTTTACATCTTGGCGTGGTGGATATCTCAAAGGAAGTAAGTGAAGGCTGGTTAGGGTCTTTTCCTGTTGGAGGCTTGACAATGAGTGACTGTGAACTGGGGGCTTTTATACTGGCTGTGAAGGGCGTACTGATCAGGAACAGGTGATTAGAAGTCTGGGGAAAGTGATCGTTGTGTGGTGACCAGGGAGGACTCTGATTGGCTCCTGACATTACCCCCCCCCCCTCCAGAGTCCGCGCCAGCAGACCTTGGACCTCGACGTCGTGGGGGTCTGCCTCTGGGTCGTGGTGCAGGTTTCTCGGGATGCTGAGCATGGAATTCTAGAAGCAAACTGGGATCAAGAACATTTCCGATGTTCCCGGTTTCCGATGTCATAGTTGGCTTCAGCTGGAGAGAACTTCTTTGAGAAGAAGGCACACGGTGATGGCTTAGAGGAGCAGTCAGAATACTGGGAGAGAACTCCTCCAACCCCGGTGGTGGATGCATCTACCTCGACCACAAACGGTTTCTCAGGATCAGGATGGTGAAGTAAGGGTGCAGTGGTAAAGGCAGATTTCAGAAAGGTAAACGCCTCCTCGGCTTCTGGGGTCCATTTTCAAAGTCTTGGGCTTTCCTTTGAGCAAGGTGGTTAGAGGAGCGGTGAGCAGACTATACTGGTAAATAAACCGTCGATAGAAATTGGCAAAGCCAAGGAATCTTTGGAGTTCTTTCACTGACTTAGGGTTTGGCCAGGACATGATGGTTTCTGTCTTGCTTCTATCCATCTCCACCCCTCGATCACTCAAGACGTATCCCAGGAAATCGACAGTGGTTTGATGGAAAGTGCACTTCTCAGCTTTGAGAAACAAGGTGAATTCTCGGAGTCTTTGGAGGACTAATGATACGTGTCTTTGGTGCTCAGCGGGATTCTTGGAATAGATCAGGATGTCATCGATGTATACCAGGACGAACTTTCCTAGGAAGTCTCTGAGTACCTCATCCATAAAACTTTGAAATACTGAAGGAGCGTTGACCAGACCATAAGGCATGACAAGATATTCATAGTGGCCTGCAGGGGTAATGAAAGCGGTTTTCCATTCATCTCCTTTACGAATTCGGATGAGGTTATAGGCACTTCTCAAATCCAGCTTGGAGAACATCTTTGCCTCTCTGAGTTGTTCAAGTGCAGCGGGAATGAGAGGTAAAGGATAGCTGAACTTCACGGTGACTTGATTGAGGGCTCTATAATCGATACAAGGTCTCAGCCCGCCATCTTTCTTGGACACGAAGAAGAAACTAGCTGCAGCGGGAGAGGTAGATGGTCGAATGTACCCTTGATCTAGAGCCTCCTTAATATACTTCTTCATAGACTCTTGTTCTGGCAGAGACAGGGAGTAGATTCGACCCTTGGGCAGTTGTGCGTCAGGAACCAGATTAATAGCACAATCCCATGGTCGGTGCGGGGGCAACTTGGAAGCAGTGACTGGATTAAAGGCATCAGAGAACATGGAATAACAGGTAGGAATGTTCGTTGACAGGTTTTCTGTGGGACTCTCAATGGACGTGGAATTTACTGGGATCGACTGGACTTGGGATTCTTGGACCAGACCAGACGATGGATCCTTGCGATTAGTGCAATGGCATCCCCATTGTAGGATTTTCCCAGACTCCCAATTAATTGTTGGTTGGTGACGAATCAACCATGGTCTACCAAGGATGATATCTGTTTGACTATGCAGAAGTACAAATGGTTCGAACCATTCCTGATGTGTCTTCTCTACACAGAGTTGAAGAGGAGCAATCTTAGTAGAAACATTTTTCTTGTTTATCAACTCATCCGTTATGGCATAGATGGAGTAGGTCTTGGGAGTGTTGATCTCTCGCAGCTTAAGTCTCTTGCAGAGCTCTCCGGAGATAAAGTTTCCCGCTGACCCCGAGTCGACGATAGCTGTCACATGGATGCAGAGATCTTGAATTTTTAGAGTCACGGATATGCTGAGAGGTGCTGAAACATGAGCGTGGTCCAGAACTGAGCTTACCATCATTCTCCCAGGTCGAGTAGGGCAGGTGAGTCTGAAATGGCCCTTGGTACCGCAGTACATACACAACTTTAACTCTTTCCGCCGCATACGTTCAGCCTGGGAAATCTTGAAAGTGTCAACTTGCATTTCTTCTACTTGATTTTCGACTTTGGAAATCGTGACATTCGAGTGAGAAACAGGAGGATGAGAGGAATGATCAGAATAACAACTCTGGGATCTTTGGTGTATTTTCATGGCTTGTTGAATGAACTTCTCAACTCCTATGGTGTCATTATAGATGGCCAGTTGAAGGCGCAGGGCTGGATTCAATCCACGACGAAACACAGAAATTAGAGCTTTTTCATTCCACCCACTGTTAGATGCGAGCGTGCGGAATTCCACAGAATACTCAGAGAGGGACTTTTTCCCTTGACGTAACTGCAGGAGTTGATCTCCGAAGTAGGAATCATCCGCCGGTCGTCCGAAAACTTCCTTGAAATGTTTCACGATTTCTTGAACAGACGCAACAACAGTTGATTCCTTCATCCACAATGACTCTGCCCACCGTAATGTCGCTCCTGATAGTTGCTGAATGATAAACGCTACTTTCGATCGCTCAGTAGGATATAGTTGAGCTTGCTGTTCCAGAGGAAGCGAACACTGCAAGAGGAATCCGTTGCAATCCTCCGCCCGACCAGAGAATGGCGGAGGACGCGACGGGGGACTTGCAAAGCAGGTGATCGAAGAAGCGGCGCTCACGGAAGTACTCATGGGGGAAAACACAGGTCTCACGGATGGAGCGGCGACTGGAGTGGGACTTAGAGGCACAGCGGGTGGTTTGGTATTCATCTTGATCTTTACCTCGTTCTGTTGTTAGGTCAAGCCTTCTGTCAGGATTCAGGCTCGGAGACAGAGGTAAGTGATGAACTTAAACTTTCTTTATTAATAAACAAGGTAAGTATTCAGGGTTTTAGGTGTTCGGAGTGCTCTTGAAGGAGGATACGTGGCAGGAATACATCCAGGTGAGTGAATCCTCTTCTTGAGAATTTACAGGAACGGTGATACAAAGGAATAACTTTCCTTTTCTCACTTATCGATCGTCGTGGAGCAGACGGGTCATAGACAGGATTCCAGGTGAGTAGATCCTTTTTCAATCGTTGATCAGTTACAAACACAGTTCAATGATACTTGCTTTTCCTTTTTAGAGAACATCCATTCGAGGAACAAGACTCAGGACAGAATCCAGGACACAGGGAACGAGACTCATGGAGCAGATCCTGGGAACATCAGAACAAGGACAGAGCGGTTAGTCTTTACAGGTAAGTATACTTTACATCTTGGCATGGTGGATATCTCAAAGGAAGCAAGTGAAGGCTGGTTAGGGTCTTTTCCTGTTGGAGGCTTGACAATGAGTGACTGTGAACTAGGTGCTTTTATACTGGCTGTGAAGGGCTTGCTGATCAGGAATAGGTGCAGACGTGATTAGAAGTCTGGGGAAAGTGATCGTTGCGTGGTGACCAGGGAGGACTCTGATTGGCTCCTGACAACTGTATTTGATTAGGGATGGGCAACGATTAATCATGATTAATCGCATCCAAAATAAAAGTTTGTGTTTACATAATATATGTGTGTGTGTAGTGTGTATAATTAATTTGTATATATAAATACCCACACATGCATGTAAATATTTATGAAAAATGTGTTATTAATATATCAAATATTTATATATAATATTAATTGCGAATAAATATATATAAAATGTATACATGCACATATTTCTTAAATAAATACATGAATGTTTGGGTATTTATATATACAAATTAATTATACACATTACATTAAACATATTATGAAAACACAAACTTTTATTTTGGATGCGATTAATTGTGATCAATCGTTGCCCATCCCTAATGCAATGCTGCAATCGAAAATAAGAAAAGTTTGTTCTCTCTGTGTAGTTGTCTACCATCTCATATCATTGCAGGCCAGAGTATAGCTCCTTTTAAAGGGAACTCGGTTCTTGAGTGATAAACTTGATGATGTATTTTTATTGGGTCTAAGAGGGAATCGAACCGTTCAAGGCAGTTCACCTGCCCCCAATGTATAACTTGTGTATAACATGAAACGGGGTGTGCTTAAATATATTTATAGATGTATACATGCTTAAATAAATGTGTTTTTACTGGACTATGTAATATGAAGTGGCCAAATAGTTAATGAAAGTGTTTTAGGGAGTGCTTTTTATAGGCTGTTGTGTGCGTGTTGACCCCTCTTTCATTTGCTGATCGGTCTGCACTCGGTTGCTGGAGATAAAGATGGCAGGAAGAATTCAGTGGCCATGGGAATCAGGGGGGGGGGAGGCCATGTGCCAGCACACTCTTTCTCTCTCTCTCTCTCTCTCTCTCTCTCTCTCTCTCTCTCTCTCTCTCTCCGTCACCCTCTCTCAGACGCTCATACACACACGGTCATTACCTCACTGACTGCCCCCTTTCGCTGCGTCTGAGGGCTGGGGTTTCACAGGGGGCCCGCTCCCCTCCCGCCCCACACAGGGAAGCCAGAACTCTGACGCCACCAGTATAATTAGCCGTCCATTTCAAATAGAGCCCAAGTTGGAGGAGGGGATGAGTGCGCTCGCCCCTCCCACCCCTTCTCTCTTCCTCTCTTTTTCTCTCTTTCTCGCTTCCTTTCGATCGTACTTTATGGCGTGTTTGGTCTACATGCCTGCACTCTGGAAATTCTTTTAGTTTGAAGGAATTTAACGCTTCTGATTTGTTTTACAGCAGCCGAATTGAGAAAAAGAGTAAATTGCAAGTTTAATGGCACTATAATGGTCTTTTTCTGTGTTAAACTTTGTTTTAAGTCAGCATAAAAACGTTTTAAATTAAATTTCCTTTGAAACTATTTTCCTTCGCTGCTGCTGACGTTACAGCACTGTTAACTATTAGCCAAATGGCATTGTTTTAGCAAACTCACATTCACTGCGCTTTATCCTAATAGCGTAAATAAGGGCAATTTTTTATTATATAATCAATTCCTCATGGATAAAAAGTTCTGACCACCAGGTTTTATTGTTGGAGAAATAGTGAAATGGGTTGAAATTGCAGTTTGTGTTGTACAATCCCAAATTGTAACATGAAAACTACAAATCCAAATGTGTACATTTGTTAGAAAACTACACTTGCTTTTAGGGCTTTAACATTGTTTCCCGGTGGAAATTCAAAAACGACTTAAAATCCTACTTAAATGGGGAAAAAAATGAACTGTTGAGTAATATTTATGTAAAATAGTGTTAAAACAATGCGTCAGGTTATTACTGTGATAGACTGTGGAAAAAGGTTAGAACAGCGTTTTATTTGCTTCTGTTCAGAAACATCTGGAAAGAGTTTGAGGGAAGTAGTTCTGAATTAAGAGCCATGGGAAAGAGATCTGCTCCGATTGCCCTCTTTCCTGAGCGAAGGAGAGAGAGAGATAAAGTGAGATACTTAAAGGGAAGTTTAGTCCAAATGGTCTTTTTTGTATATTGTCACTCAAAACAGATTTTATACTTCTTTAAAAGTCATTACGACTATCTCTTTGTTCCATGTTATCTGTTCCATGTCACGTAGATTGGTTTTAAGGACTGCATTAAACATAAATTATGACTCTTCTCATTGTTTTCCAGTGCTTTTAATGCAGGTTGTTGGTTTGGAGTCTGTCATAAGCAGCCATTTTAAACCTAGCTGGACCATTTGTTGTGATTGCCCCATCTTTTAAACGTTTCACGCTGCAACCCGATCTATTGTTTTCATGCAAGATTCACCAACTCCGTGATGAGAAGAGCATGTTTTTATTTCCAGTCTTCGCTGCCATTTCGAGGCTCTGCCGCGCCACACTAATTTGCTGCAGATATGTTTAAAAAATCACAACCGCTGAGATCAAAGGCCTTGACAAAGCCTGTGACTTTACTGGGCATAAAACTAATGAGGTGCATCTTCCTGTGTCTGGATGCTTTTTCATCTCGTTGTTGTCTTCTGTAGTCGCCGGTGGTCAATATGCGGCTTCCAGCAACCCTTGAGTTAGTAGTTACTAAAATTTTGGAATTCTCTGCGAATATAAACTTGAACGAGTGGTGAACGATAATACTTTGCTTGCCACGAAGGTTTGATTGTTATCTCCCACTCTGGATTCTTAAAGGAACACTCCGACTTTTTGGGGCTTATTCACCATATCCCCCAGAGTTAGATAAGGCCATACATACCTTTTTTTATCTCCGTACTTGTCTGTCTGACGCACCCACCACTAGCCTAGCTTAGCACAAAGACTGGATGTAAATGGATATGAAACATCATGGTATCAGCTGGTCTCCACTGTTTATTGTCGCAGCTCTTTACAATACAGCGAACACCCATGATTGTAAATGTTAGCCTTACTACAACTCTGAATTAACTCTGCTCCTCACCACGGTGCGTCTCAGGTGCTACGCCCAAGCTTCGCCTTCTGAGAATATAGTTCCCAATATTTATATGGTTAAAAAATGGCTGTATCTCATATGACCTTGTTATTTGGACACTCTGTGACTATACAAATCACAACATGTAAATAGGAAAATATTTGCATAATTTTGTCTCTTATTGGGATTAGGACGCTAGCTGTATCCATTTACATCCAGTCTTTGTGCTAAGCTAGGCTAGCGGTGGGTACGTCAGACAGAGTTACAGCACGCACTGAGATAAAAGGTATATATGGACTTATCTAACTCTGGGGGATAAAATGAATAAGCTAGAGTCCCAAGTTAAATCAAAATGATTGAAAAGTACAATAATTGAGTCTGAAATGACTTTTCACAAACTTATCTTGTTTCAATCAATGCCTATTGAAGAAAATGCCACTCTAGATCTTTTGAATATTTGTTCCCCTCAGAAATGTCTCAATATAGAAATTAAAAGGTTTTTGAACACTTAAATCTGTAAGATTGAATTTAATCAACAAAATATTGGTGAAACTACAAACTAGCTAGCGCTAAACCTGACTTCTAGTTATTGGCGAATTTAGTTAGCCTCCTCAAAATGGACTGCTTTTACTTTATAAATACAAGTTCCAGGTCTTTTTGTGGGTGATGAATGCAAGTTATTCCAAAGAAGATACATGTTTGTCATCCATCCCTAAACTAATGCCACCAAACTGTCATTTTTCTCACGCTAAATCATTGAATATTTTATTATCCATATCAGATTGCTAAAATTGATTAGTTTCTTGTCGACGTCAACCACAAACTATTGATTAATCTATTAGCTAGCGCTCAGAAGTGATGCCACATGTCACTTTCCCTGCCCTACACTACAATTTTGTTATCCTCAGAATATGTTGCATTTCATACCTATTCCTCTCAAATGCGAGTTATTGGTAAAACTACAGCCTAGCTAACAGTGAAGCCAACCCACTATTTATCCAACACAAAATGACTCGTCATGATCTCGCATTCGATCCAAGCAGCAGGCAGACGTCGTCCCTCGCTCGATAATTTACTGGGCGAGATTTTGTTTGAAAAATAGAGATTGTATTTGCTCTTTAAATATCAGGGTATCGATCGCGCGCGGCGGCGGAGGCCGAAGACTCGCAGTCGGAACTGTTAATGTGTGGGAGACTCGAGAGACTGGAATCTCACTCACATGCCATGTTTGATAAAAGCCCAGCTCTTAGGGGGCTATGAACAGTCCATTTCAGCTGAGGCGAGGAGGAGGAGGCGCGCACCTCTCTTTCTCCCTTTATCTCTCTCGCTCTCGTTTTCTTACCGCTCGCTGCGAGAGATGATTGAAAAGCTGGAGTTTCCATCAGCGCCCGTCAGCTGTAAATGTACTCGGACTGCTGAAACAGCCCTGCGTTGTTGCTGACCGTGGCATGGGCCAGAGGATGTAGCGCCATATTGCATCGTGTGTGTAGTGTGCCAGCATAATCAGGTGTGAATAAGTAGGTCAGCTGTGGTCTGTGTTTCGCATTGCCAGTTGGTATTTCCGACAGCAGCCCAGAGTTTCTGTGCAGTCGGAGGTTTGCGGATTGTTGACGTTGATGACTGTGTGCGGGAAGAGTTGGACTTCCACATGAAGGATGAATCACATTTGTGTTGGGTTACATAAGATGGGACGACCCAAGCTCTTTCTTGATTTGAACTCTTTTTAATGTGGACTCTCTCTGGTTGGCATGTAGCCTTGGTTTAATTGCCAACTGAGAAAGTGCGCTGTATCAGGATACCTGTCGTAAGGTGACACACTCTTTTGTCTTGCGCGGCGACTTCCTTTCTGTCGAGAGACATCTGGACTGTTGTTTAACTTTGCCGTCTCGAGCACAAACAGGTGTTTTTGTGACTAAGTGAATGGATTAACCAGCGGACCCAGAAACAGTTCCACTCTAGATTCCAATGCCAATTTTTTTTTTAACCTTGTGCTGTGTGCGTAATCCTAGAGATATAAATAGCCTTCCTCAATAAGAACTGGAAGGAAGGGCACATGCACAGCAACCTTCATACGTTTTGTTCTGGTGCATTTACCTAGAGGTTTATAATCATAAATAATTTTAAAAATAATTTATATAAAGTTGGTGAGGCCTTGTGGCCTATTGACTTTAGGCATGTGCAAAATTATATTTTAAAAAAACTAGCCAACTAATTGTTCTTAACGGAGAGTTGAATATTCTTTCATCACTTCCAAACCTGGCTTTCCCCCTGTGGATTACAAAAGATATTTAATGTCGAATGTTTAAATTGCAAGTGGGGATGGGGTAGATAGTGAATGCTGTTTTAGGGGCCACATGACCCAGATATTTTTTAACACGGTCTCTTAAGAAGCTAACTGTATTCTGGCCGCTCTGACGCTTGTCAAAAAGTACGTGGAAGCTTGTTAACGCTTTGGACGCTTTGAACGCTCTGACGTTGCAGGGAGAATAGAAGTGTCACAATGTAATAAACAGAAAAAAAACAAGCAATTCATTGAAGAAACCTTTTATAATGACAGCCGTTTTGGTCACATTTGGTCGTGAAAAAATAGTTAGCTATTATCATTATTATTTGCGGTCAAATCGGTGTCACAATGAGCAAATGAATTGCATTCCCGCTTTAAAATGAGCATTCGTAAATATTTCAAATAAACGTTGCGCTCATATGGTCTCTATAAGCTAACACCGTCATGTCATAAATGATACGAAACCAGTAGGAAACACAGCAACGGCGATAATTAGCTTCTCTTCCATTTTCTCGTAGCTAATGTTTTGGTAGGAACGAAAGTTTACATTTTGTATTTCTCCGGAATCAGACAGCGTGAAGTACGTCTATTTCCTGATTGGTTGCTGGCGTTTTGCCGCTGAACCGCGTCATAGCTAATTACCATAAAGTTGAGCTTTTTCAACTGTCTGATTGACGCTCAAAACGCGACGGCGATGGATTTTACGCTCCTTGCAGCTGAGAAAAGCCAGCTTCCATTGAAAATGAATGACTCCCAGCCGCTTTGGAAGCTCAAGTCGGCGGCGGTGTGAACATACGGTAAAAATTCATATAAGATGGCAAAATTGTAAGACATTGCATGTGTTGGGTCAATAGGTTGTCATAGTGTTGAAGACGCGTTCAAGAACAGTTGACCCAAGCACAACAGAATGAAATTAAATTTCGAGAAGCATTTCTAAATATTTCTTTTTCAGGTTTTAGCTCATCACAGTTTTATATAATCATCAAATTTTGGGGTTGGAACTATTTTTTTTAATACTCAGGAAGGCTACATTTTATTTGATAAAATAGAAAAATAGTACTATTGTGAAATTTAATTAACTTAAATTTTCACCTATTTTAAAATGTAATTTATTGAGTTTACGGCAGCGTCACAAATCGTTCCTTCAGCTTCTTTGGTACTTAAGAACCATTTCTGCTTATTATCAATATTTATTTATAATAGAAAATCTTTTATAATATTAATAACTGTACTTTCACTTTTGATTAATTTAATGCGTCCTTGGTGAATATAAGTATTCATTTCTTTATAAAACGAAATCTTACTGACCCCAAACTTTTGAACAATACTGTAAATATATACAGTATATTAAAAAAGTTTTGTTTTCCTAAGCACTATCATGTAAGCCCGCTTAGACTTCATAATCTTAAGAGAATAGCGTGTCTGTAAAAACAGGAGTTTTCGTTGGACTCCGTTAGAGGAGTTTTTATTCTTGAGGAGCCCCAGATGCTCAGTACATTATGTGATATGATGGTGGCTCCTAATTTAGCCGCAGTCTTATCCTGTATGGATGAGTAATTGTGTCCATAAAGAAGGTTAATCTTCATAACAGGGGAACATAAACCAGATCTCCCAGGATCCTCTTCTGTTTCAGCACAGAACAGGGGAAGAGAGTGTTACTGAGGCTCGGAGCAAGGAACTTTTTTGGGTTGGAAGAATTTAGTGCCGTTTCTGAGAAAATAAACATTACGCTTTCAGTTATTGTCTGGTCTAAGAAAGAGCAGGCAAACTGAGGTGAGGTTTTGGAGGCGCTCGTTTTAGACCAACTCTAGTAGGACGGTCTGGACGGTTGGAGGGGGAAAGACAGCATTTCACGAATCCCTCAAAGTTTCCGGAACAGTTCATCTCAGAACTTTGAGTGCCGTCTTGCTCCATTACTATTCTTGGAGAGTCTCAGGTAGCCATGGCGAAGAGTTCGCACCCAGCTGTGGTTTAAGTGCTCTGTGAGAATGGGAAATAAGCAGGAGACCCTTTAGCCTCCTGTCCGCACTTTTTCCCTTCTGCATTGCGCTCGCGCACATACACACTTTTGGGTTGTACTCCAGACGTCCCTTGCCAGCCTGGGCTCAGCACTTTAAAAACCCAAACAAAACAAAATCCTCTGCGGGGGCCCTCGGTGCCTAGGGAACCGGGCAGCTCCACCTCACACTCAGCGGCAGCAGCAGGGCTCCCTGATCTGGCTCGGAGCTAGACTTTGGCTGAACTTTCACTTTTGCCTGAAACAGTTATTATTAGTGACCTGAAAACCTCCAGGAGGAGTGGAAATGGAAGCCAGATGCCGTTAGTGGCTGGAAAACGATATTAAGCTTTCAAATGGTGCCCATGGGGAGGGAAACTGACATGGATTTCCATGTTGGGGGGGTGAAGAAACCGTGACCCCGGCGCTGCTCTGGTGATTTGTTCTGCCGATGGCTCATGCTTGAATATCGCTACAGGGGTCGTGGTGGTGGTGGGGTGGGGGGGGTGTTTGGGGAGGGGTCAGACCTCCAAATTTGCTTGTTCGCGGGGGTATGAACAGTGAACACTATCAGTGCTGATTACGATATCATATGCAAAACATTGGTGGTTCTTCAAATGTAGGTCATGATTTAGCTCAATTCTAAAATGATTTGAATTGTATTGTTTAAATATTTGATGATATTTCATATGCATTAAAGGGATACTACACTTTTTTTGGAAATAGGCTCATTTTACAACTTCCCCAGAGTTAAACAGATGAGTTTTACCGTTTCGAATCCATTCAGCCGATTTTCTGATATTTAGAAGAATATCTGTAACCACACAGTATATGGTCCCATTGACTTCCATAGTAGGAAAAAATATATACTATGGAAGTCAACAGGACCAGAAACTGTCTGGGTACTGATATTCTTCTATATATTAGAAAATCGGCTGAATGGATTCGAAAACGGTAAAACCCAACTGTTTAACTTTAGGGGGTGGTAAAATGAGCCTAAAAAAGTGGAGTATCCCTTTAAGTCTGAAATGGCTCAAAAAGATGAAACCCTATGTTTAATTTCAACCAAACACTCTTACCAGTTCAATTCAAAGTAAAATATGATTAAAAGAAATCTAATTAAAGTTGGTCTAAAATAAGTTTTATCACCAATTTTGGAAAGTATAGGTTTAAATCAGAGATGCTATCAAAATATCCATCTTAACTTCTTCATTCTTGCAATTTATAACCTAAATGAGTGGTATTGGTATAATGTAATTTGTTAGTTTGGATCTTCTCATTTTCATAAAACATCAGCAACAACAATAACAAAAAAAAAAACTCTCAATCTTTGATTTTACATTCATATTATTTGTAAACTCTCTCTTTTACATATGACGTGTTTACTTTAGGCAAAGGTAAAGCCTTACTCTGCTTTTTAGTCTGACAATGACACCTCTGGATTAGTCCACTACATGCGCTGCCCCTTTAATTCCAGCACTTCCTCATCCCCTTGTTCTCTCTCTTTATACAAAATGTCTGTGCAGCCTCCAGCGAGGTTCTGTCTCCAGGAGGGTAATTATTTTTAGCAGGAAGTGTCTGAAAATGGACTGTACTTGATCAGATGTGTGTGTGTTGTACTCGCATGTGTGTGTGTGTTGGCCCCTGCCTGGCTGGCCTAGCTTGCAGTGAAGAGAGATTGGCGGGATGTTGGTGTTGTTATTAGTCTTAACAGCAGCCGGGCAGAGGATGTGCTCTCCTCGGTCCCATGGGATATCAGAGACGGATCCGAGGAGATCAGAAGGCCAAATATATCAGGTGAATTTCAGCAAGAGGGAATGAAAATAGCAGGCTGGCAGGGGAGCCTTTTTTTTGCTTATTTATGAGAACGTCACACCTGGCCTATATCGACACAATTGCATTTTACCATGTTATTGTGCTACTTGCAACATTTTTATCCTAGGTGGTCAAAAGGGATTTTTCTCAACCCTTTGGAATTGTTCTTCTCGCCGCTTAAATCAATATAATTATTTGGGAAATTGCTCTTTTATTTGTGCGATTTCTCAAAGTTACATTGGGTTATCAGTTTGTGCAGGATTGTTTTAGGTGTTTGCCTTCAGTTCAACTGGACTATTTCATTTGGCAGGCCGATATGTACATCTGACACTGATGGCTTCCCTGGCCATCATCCAGAGAATATTTCAAACAACATGCTTTTTAAAAGACCGCTGTGCGTCCTGGGAGTTACAGCATAATTAAACAGACTTGAACCTCTCCGCGCAGAAACAAATCACTATAAATATCGACATGCTGAAAAGGGCTTTGTGACTGTGGTCTTCCATAGATTTTTGCGTTTTGTTGTAGTTATTACATAAGATTTATCATTTGTCTGTATTTCTTGTTTTGTTTTACATGTGTAGAGACATGTCAAGACTTTTTCTTTATCCTTTTGTTCATTTTGTACAAAAAAAAGGTAACATGAAACACACAAACACACACACTCACCTAAATGATTATTAGGAGGTCAAACTCAGTATTGGTGTTCCTAATAATCCTTTAGGTGTGTGTATATATATATATATATATACAAGCACATTGTTTTGTCTTTTTCTTTTGATCTTAATAAGACTGAACATCCAGTGCTGATGGTACGATTTGAGACCTCAGCCCGCCTAAAACATCTCAATCCCTCATTTAACGTTCTGCTTTATCTTTGCGAGCAATCAGGTGGTGAATATTCTCTTTTAATCCAGGACTTTCACTTACACTGAGGTATTATCTCAGTTAAACACACATCCGCACATAGATACTCGTTCCAAATGCATCCAAGACCTCCATTATGGAGAGATGCATTATCTGTCACGCTGGAATGTGCGTATTATGGATTTACACGACCTGCATCCGAGGGCAGAGATAGAAGGGGGGAAAAATGGGAGTTTGTGAGTCGATGAGTAGAATCATCATGTTTTGCTTCACGTTTCTTCGGTCTATAACTATTGCTGGTGTCTGAGTCATCAGTTGAAGTCTCTGGGAAATATGTTCTGCACTATTTATGCTGCTTGTATAGTTCCAAGATTTAAACTACTGATCTCGTGCTAATTTCAAATTAAAGGATCGATCCAGAAATGTCTGATAGCAATCTGCCTTATCCAGGAAGAGGAAGTTCAAACAAGTTCAAAATCACTGGAATGTTGTTGCTTATATTGAGAACGGCACAGTCACATGACCAAGGTTTAAAATCCGCTATATGCACAGAACGTTCTCATGAACTTCTGCAATAATATAAACCAGCTAGAAAACTTCCAGGGAAACGTCGCTTGTTGGTGTGGTATCTTCAATTTTCTGAGGTAGCTTTAATAGCATCAATATTGTAATAGTTTATAATCAGAATATTGTCAGTTAAATAGTCAAGCCTAGCATTAATTTAATTGTTCAAGTGTAAAAAGTGATTGAATGGGTGTTTAAATTTCATTACATCCCTCAGTTCCTCAATTCAATTGTTCCATCAGTGTTCACTTTCTGAGCCGAATACCAACTTTGAAAGAAATGGATCATGGCTAACATCAAGTTGGTTCACTTATAAAATGCGATTGCCATATTATATGCGATAGATATGCGATTGCGATTGCCTGATTAAGCGATTATATTTCAGTAAGGTGGTTCTATACTTTCAACATACCTTCTGATGTTCATTCGTGTTTATTCCCTCCTCGAACTAGTAGTGAGGAGGAAGAGATGATCAGTTCACGTGTGCTGAACGACAGCGATGTGTCACACCACGTTAAAAAGCGCCAAAAAGTTATTTATTGTTCGAAAGCGCAGACTTTGTTTCATATCGAAAGTAACAAAGCACAAAGCTTATTGCGATATATTCACACTACAAACTTTTTGTACTGAAATTCAAAACAGCATACACCAAAATATAAATTCTTCGATTTAAGAATTGATATCTGTTCATCAAAATAACAATAGAAGCAAGTATAGAATGACAGGAAGTATACACTCTAAAAATGCTGGGTTGTTTTAACCCAATTTTGGGTCAAATATGGACAAACCCGAAATGTTGGGTCAAAAATGTAATGTGAAAATTTAACCCAACGGCTGGGTTAGTCCATATTTGACCCAAAGTTGGGTTAAAACAACCCAGCATTTTTTAGAGTGTATATACTTTTTCTCATTTATTTATTTATTTATTTATTTTTGTTATTAGCCTTTGGTGTCTTCGTATGTCTGGCGATGTCATGTCCAGCCAGTGAGAGTCATCATGCACTGCTTTGCTGACTAATCCGACTGACGTTTTTGGCAAAGTCTGGCCTAAGAAAAAGTAGGGGGTAGTATTTGTGCATTCACGAGAGCGTGTATGCGTCTGCATCTGCCATTGTGTGTGTTTGCGCGTGTGTGGTCGTGCTTTGGCAGCGCGAGTTTGTTGTTCCCGGAGGCATGGTAGTGAAAGCGGACCCGTAGAAGGAGAAGAGCGCTCATGACGGTACTCGCTGGGAAAACCGCAGGCCAGACGAGCTGATTGGACTGCGCTGTGACACCATGTTTCCCATGTTCTGAACAGCTTTCACTGGAAGCTGGCCAACACAGAGGGGGACCCCTCTCTCCTGCTCTCCGCCTCTTTATTTCTCTCCTTTCTTGCCCTCTTGTGCTCCCTCTATCCCATTCAGACCGATGTTATTGAGACGAGAGGGTTGCTGAAACCGCAAACCAGCCTTTGAAATGGAAAACAAATTTAAGAAAACAAGCATGGATAGATTTCCTCGCTGCTTTTCTCATCTACATCTCCTCCCCTACTTCATTTGCGCTGGATGGTTAAAGGGAGGTTTGATCCTTGAGAACTTGTCCTCATGTTTTTTCAAAAACATCCCTGGCTTTCTTCAGTGAAACACACATTTTGAAGAATGTTGAGATCCAAAACTGCATTGCATTGTTTGAGACATTCTTCAAAATATCATCTTTTCTATTCCACGTTTATCCATTGTAAAAACTGCATTATTTCAGCATGTTCGACCACTAGCCCTCCTCCATATTGGGTGAGGTTGATTTAGTGCTAGTCATAGTGATAATAACTCTCAATAGGTCAGAGAGATTATCAGCCATTCACAGATGCTCTCAGATTAATTTAGCGTCGATGGGTTTAATTGTTCTTGCAGCTCTGCCGCTAGGATATAGACACAGCTGGGCAGGTGCACTGCAGGTTCTTTTCTGCGTTTCAACAAAAACAGCAACGTTGAGGTGGTCATTCATCCTCACGAACATAATCGAAAAAGAGCTGGCAGGGAAGGCCCATTTAGAAACGGCTCTGATAGCGTTCTGTTCCCGATAAATACTTAAAGCATTCGGAGAGCTCAGTCTGCGGGCTGCAGCGCATTTCATGCATTATTGAGGTTATGAGGGCTGAGGTGTTCTTCTGTGTCTCGCAGACAAAGACCAAAAAAGACGAGAGGCTTTGTGTATCAACGCTTCTAGAGCTCACAGTGAGTTCTAGTAAGCATTGCTAAACATTTATCGATGAAGACGGTAATGTGGTTTTGGATTATGGGTGTTGTCACGAATCACAAGGTTTTTAGTCAAAACCAAAACCAATATCCATTTTTGATAAGTTTCACAGCAACAATTATGATATTGAGCATGCAATTTTGAATAAGTTTATTTAAAAAAACAAAAAATCAGGTTTATTTGAATAAATTAAATTAAACCGGTAGAATGTGTTCTTCAGATTTTTGCAATTAAACACAAGTAAACATTCAGTAATAAAAAAGTTGAAATCAAAAACTTATACTTTGTTATTTATGTTTGAAACGACCAATCGTTTCGCTTGATAAGACCCTTATTCATCGTCTAGAATCATTTAAAGCCCCTTGAACAGTTTGCATTTTGCACTGAAACTCTCATTTGGACCTTGAACCGTTTGGTTCCCAATGAAGTCCATTATATGGAGAAAAATCCTGAAATGTTTTCATCAAAAACCTTAATTTCTTTTCGACTGAAGAAAGAAAGACATGGGCATCTTAGATGACATGGGGGTGAGTAAATTATCAGCACAAGTTTTTTTTTAAAGTGAACTACTCTTTTAATTTCCATTTTTAATAATAATTTTTCCATTTTTTAAAATTTATTAATTAGTAATTAATTCATTTATAATAAAAAATAATTAATCAAAATTAAGAATAGAGCCAATTTTGCTGAAAGTATTTATTTATTATTTATATTATATCATTATATTTATTATTTATATTTATTTATCAGCTTGCTGCTACAGGGCCTTAAGCGTGACATGGTGATTAAAAAAAAAGCTTTTATGTTCACTCCCAAAACTTTTGTGTTCCCCTCCGCATTCTCGCACAAGACTCTTGCGTCCCCCCGAGGAACTTTGCATTCACTCGCAAAAGCATTTAAATATACTTTTCCCTCCCATGTCATATTAAAAGTTATGCAAATGAAAAACTATTTGTGCAAAAACGCACAATTTAGCGAGTCCAAGCCCAAAAGCATTGAAATGTGATACTTCATCCTAGCTCCTATTTTCCTCTAAAACATCCATGACCCTTAATGAGGGTCTGTTCTACAAAAGTGCTCACTAACAGTTGGAAACATGACCTTGTGTTGCAGTGCACATGCTCCAACCTTTCGTACTGCTGTGCTTATGTGAGAGTGGCTCAAATTCGAATGCTTTCCTTTCGAGTGCCCAAAAATAGTGCTCACCACCAATCTCTCCTCGTCATATCCCACCCCAGCTGCTTTCGTGACTGTTTTCATGGTCTGTGTAAAACAGTTCCCCATGCAGTCTCCCATTATGTCGATATTGCATATTCCTTTGACTGTGTTTTGTATTTAGACATGGCACGTAAGCATATTCTGAGTTCAGGGCAGCTCAGCAGATGTGCGATGGAAGGAAATTCACAATCATAATAATGTTCTGGATAATATGGCAGCGCGGAGTCGCGGGGATGGTGCTCAAGGGGGGTTGGCGACTCACTGAACTAAAGTTAGCAGCTTTTTTTTTTCGCTGAGTCAGTGTTTGAGTTTAGCTTTTCCACTCCGGGCTCGGGAACGTTTCTGCTGACGCATTCTTAATCCCTTCCTTTACTATACTTTTGTGAGCAGTTATGTGTCGCTTCTTGTGGTTGCTAATGCTACATCGTCACTTTTTTATGAAAATAAATGAACTAAACAAGCTTTTTGGGAAAAATACCCCCTTAAATATGAATAAACACCTAGCTTTGAGTTGGAAAGCATTTGAATGTTTACCTTTAAGTGAACCTTTGTCTAATGCTGTTAGAGACCTAGTGTTTGTGTTGATGTATGAAGGTCGGACTTGTGTAGTGTTTCAGATGAGGGTTGATTGACTGAGGCGCGCTGAAGGTTAGTCGTATTTCTGCACCTTCTCTAAGGTCACAGCCGGAGATGGCAGAGAGCCAGTACACACATACACACAGACCGGTGCCAACACAATAGCAGCCAGATTACTGTTTACCTCACACACTGCCTTACATCTTTGCTGGCCTACTGTGTACATACTACTGCGAGTGCCATGCTTGAGAATAGAGCGACTTGTGGGCTTAATTGTTTTATTACAGAGAACACATCTCACATTTTGCAGTTAAAATGCTTGTGTGTGATTAGATTAGAATAGATTTGTGGAACACAAAAGAAAATTGTTTACAATAGTCTTTTTCTCTTATAGTGACCCGTAAACTTCAAGCTCCACATTGGTATCATCCATCAAAATATAATAAAAAGAACTAAGTTTCTTTTGATTTCATCATTAACATCATAATGTTGCAACTCACCAGGTTTGACATAGTTATGCCAAACGTCATTTGTTCTTGCGTGTCTCGTTACCAGTCGTCACTCAAAAATGAGGAACGCACAGATATCAAAATTTTTGTTGATACTGATAAATCAATAATTACTGTCGTGTCATGTCTGGTATTAATATTCTATACAATTTTATCTAAAAGCTAAAAAATAAAAACATGTCATTTTAAAGGCCATTAGTAAATTTAGGCATCACAATTTTATAATGTACAGTGTAAAAATATTCAATATAATATTTAAAATTAAATTAATAGGTAAATAATCAAAAATCGATTTATAGGCCTAAATGTTGATATTTCCCTGTTGATGCATGACAACTGGTTTAATTTCATTATTTGATTATTATTATAACTATATGTTAATCTAATCTATTATACTGTAGATAATGAACCTATTTTAATTGTATAATTTAATTTTTTTCTATTTTTCTTCCAAAATCTAAATGTTGTATTTTCCTTGATTTTATTTATTTTTTACATTGATACGTTTTTGTTTTTTTGATCCTTTTTTCGCTTTTATATATATACTTTTATATACTTTTTATTTATTTTTTATTTGATTTATTTTTAATTTACTTTTCTTTGCACATAGTGGAGAGTTTGAAGCAGTGTTTAATAAAATTGTTTCGAATCACTTAAATTGAGACTTTTTTTTTCGATTGTGGTATCGATACCGAGGTATTATGTTCTGGTATCGTACCCGAAGCCAAAATTGTGGTATCGAGCCATCCCTAATCGATTAATTAATCCCTACTATACGCCGAAAATCGATGTGATAGAGCTATATAGTGCATCAGCTTCGACTCGTGTCGTCTCATATACAACTTTTATGATGCTTTTTTCATTTTTGGTGCTTGACAGCCCCTGGTCTTTTTTAATGTACATAAAACAGCAGCTTAAACATTCTTCAAATCCTTTTGAGTTTCAAGGAACAAAGGAAATCATACAATAGGGTGAGTAAAAGATGGACTGTTTCTTTAAGACACTGAGCCAATTAAACACAGGCTCTGAATTGAATTGTGGTCCGGTTTTGGTTGGGGAATGTTATCGCTCTCGTACAGTCTGCTGAACTTTATTTTATACTGTTTTAATGCAGCGGTGCGTGCCGTCTGGAACGACCGGCCCTCACTCGTGGAGCGCTGTAGCATGTCTCTGTCCACTTAACTTGCATAAAAATGTTTTCCTGTCTTTCCGGTGTGTGATGCGAGTGAAAGATACAAGAACGCCTAATCAGCACCTGAGATGCTGAAGGTCACATGCTAATACGCAGGGAGATTAACCTCAACTGAAAACATGAAGAGTAGATTTGATCAGTTGACATAAAATACCGGTTGGGCTGTTTATAGGTGAAACACAGTCCAGGACTAATATGGAAAGATTAAAGGAATGTTTTAACTGGCTGTTATGTTTTTTGATCCACCTGCTATATCACCATTATATTTTATATTTTGAATATTTCGATTCAAAGTTGTGCACTTGCAGTGTAAATGTTTTTTATTTTAAATTTCGGAGTTGCAGTCTGGCTCTGTTGGTGCCCTAGGCAAGATTTTGTATAGCGCCCCGCCCCCCACTAGCTAACTAATACCAATGGTACCTGCACTGTCATGCATAATTACTTACGATCATGTATTGATATCACATCATGATGCAGTGTTTAAAATAATTAGTCCAAGTCCAATATAACATGTTGTCAACTATTACGCAAGATGTCCGGGCCATAATGGGACGTTGGTGGCTTCACTTCTGCAATTGAAGAGAGTGAAGGTGTGTCATTCATTTTTTGTTAGTCTGTTTTAAACACGCTCAAAGAGTGCTCCCTTTATAATCACTAAAAAGCGTGCTGAACTAAAACTAATGACTAACTTAAACCTCTGATTGGCTATTGCCTTCAAGAACATGTCTGATTGGCTTCATTTGTTCAAAGTTGTAAATAGAAACACTTCTCAATACTCAAATTGATGATTCCTTCAGCCCATGACTCGGAAACCGATCAAACTTAGCCATCTTTATTGAATGACATCTCAACTCTAATTACACCGCATGGAGGCGAGGAATGAGGACTCCTAGTATTCCTTCCCTCGAATACTAAGGGGGTGGAGCCCCCTTAGAAAGAAAGCAAGGATGAAATAAGAAATGAAAAGAACCCCTGGACACTCTCCAGAGCACACACACTAAGGGTCATAATCTGGTTCTCCAAAATTATATAATTTGAGTATCAACTTAGGCTCCGTCCGCACTATTGCGTTTTCGTTTTAAAACAGAGAATTAAAACGAATTTCGATCTCCGTCCACACTTACGTTTTATCTGTGTATTAGAATTGATCTCCGTCCACATTAAAAATGACCGAAAACGCGGATCACGTGACCATTCACCTACACTGGGCATGCTCTTGCCGGTGTAAACAGGAAACGGGTCATGTGATGGGTGGGTGGCTGACGAATCAGGGAAGGACATGTCATGACTGATGGCACCTATCATTTCTAAAGCCCTCCGTTTTGTCCCGTCTTCACTAAAACGCCTTTCGAAGATTCAAAACGCAAAACGGAGCTGTAACGTTTCGAAACGTCTCCATTTTAGGTCTTCGTTTTTTCCCGTTTTGGTCTGGATGGGGGGTGCAAACGTAGCAAAAGGTCTCCATTTTTTTTTTTTTAAATGAAAACGCAGTAGTGTGGACGGGGCCTTAGGGTGCCCTTGTTTTTGTCTGGGAGAAATGGGCCTGCC
The DNA here is from genome assembly GCA_038021265.1 of Cyprinella venusta. Taxonomy (NCBI): domain Eukaryota; kingdom Metazoa; phylum Chordata; class Actinopteri; order Cypriniformes; family Leuciscidae; genus Cyprinella; species Cyprinella venusta. The sequence continues at coordinate 3,275,980 of CM075882.1, forward strand.
TCTCATGCGGCGCCCACATTCATTTTATGCCGTAGACAACCGCCACGTCACCTATGCCAAGGTTAGGTCCAAACCTTCATTGATTCAAAGTCGTGCATTAGCAGTGATGGCCGCTTTTTTGAGTCATGCACTCGCAGTGTGGACAGCTTTTCTGATTCACTCACACATTTGCAGTGTACACAATTCATTTGCTGCAGTGTAGTTTTTTAAATTTCTGAGTTGTGCAGCCGCAGCTTCTTTGATTCAGAGTTGACTTACAGTGTAGACCGTTTTTTTTTTGATTCCCTTAGGCATTTGCACTTTAGACTTGCACTTCATTGTCGAAGTTGCACACTTTCGCACATGTGCATTACAGTTAAGTTCAAAGTCAAATTCTTGCAGTGCACACAGCTTTTGATTTGGAGCTGTGCATTTGCAGTGTAGACAGCTTCACTGACACTTGGAGTTTGGACAGCTTGTTGATTATAATTGAAGTGTTCTAGTTTTGCGATGTCGTCTGATTGTAGACTTGTTCTTATTGTTTACACCAGTGAATGAGAACAATGCAGCCTGGCCTCTCTGAGTCAGTTGGTCTGTACTGCAATATCTAGTTCAGGTCACTGTCTGCACCCCCACCCCCCCCAGCCCTCAACAATTAACCGCTTGTTGTCTTGTGAAGAACAAACACCCCCTTCTTTCTTCTCTCTGCCCCGTTATGCTAATTTCCAGTTATGAATCCGAGCATCTAATTAATTCAGTTTACAGCAGAAATTTCAGGATAAACAAACCTTGTATTAATATGCAGAAGAGTTTGTGGTAGTTAGATGCCAGACTCTGTCATGAAATTCTTACAAAATAATGCAGCACTTGTGCTCTTTTTTTTTTTTTTTGCACAGCACCTCGCCCGCTGAATGAAGGCTTAGGACTGGCCATGTGTGTTTACGCTGAAGGCAAATATGTTTCCTATGGTGCTTTGCTCGCTGTGCATCACTTCATATTCTTTTCCCAGAGACCTTACACTGGCACACAATGTTAAAAATATACACAAAATGAAATGGCAAGTGATGGTTCGACCGTTTGATTGACGCACTGACTGTCCAATGACTCTAGTTGGTCTTGGAAATGATTGGCTGGAGTTTTTTAAGTCCTGCCCGTTCCACAGATGATTAAATTGCTTAATTTTCATTTCAGTGCTTCTAACTCAGTTGCTATAAGTGGGTTATGAATAGGATTTCAAGTAGGGTTGGATATTGACACAAATTTCACAATTCGATTCGATTTCGATTCCGATTTGATTCAATATTGATTATTTTGGACATCGGTTACAATAAATGGCAAATTTTCTCAAGAAATTCAAATCTCTTAACTAATGCCGTAAACTATGGGAGTTTAGTTGTAGCCTACTAGGCTTTATTAGCCTAATTACACTTTTATTTATTTTTATAATAATAAGATTATATGAAATATAAACATTCAAATGGTGGCTGTCATAAAAAAACTTGCCAGATTTATTCAAATATGCATTAAATATTGAAGAACATTAAGATTATATGTAATATGGTGTATATATATATAGTAAAATGCTCCTCTCTAGAGTTATTTTTTCTAGCTGACTAACGAGTTTATGTGGGTTTTCTGAGGTAAATATTACAATACATGACATTGATTACAAGCTGTTTAACTGACGTCTTTCCACGGTTGAAACGCTGATTGAGCGAATCAATGTGACATGATACGGATTTCGATAAGTTGTACTCTATCTTTTAACACACTTTCAGATGCTCATTCATGTTTATTTCGCGCTGTAACTGGTATTATTAAGCCGGAAGAGAGATCAGCGCTGCTGCTTCTCTTGAATTGCGCCAGAGCGATCTCACGCCACAGCGCCAAAACGTTATTTATGTTTTTGAATTTCTAAAGAAAATGAACGTAATTTGAAATTTGAGACTTTGTTTCATATCAATAGAAACAACGCGATACAATGTTCCATTTATTCAAATGAAACAGGATGAATAATCGATTCTTGAGATTTAAGAATCGATATCGGTTCGTAAAAATGATTTATTACCCAGCCCTAATTTCAAGTAATTTAAAAAAAAACAAAAAAAAAGGTCAAAAAAGAAAATCACACACCCCACCTTTAAGTTTCATAGACATATGTTCATAGTAGTAAACAATCCTCATAACAAACAGTCTGACGTGTACTTTTGTGTTTTTTTCTTTAGTCAAGGCTGTAACTTTAACTTGGCTGCTATCCAGAAAGAATAGATGATCTCTGCCTCTTTTGTCATCAGGCCGGTCAAAGTGTTTGAGAAATAGTTCACGTCCCTCCCAACCCAACCAGAGATCCACTCCCCAGACGTCGCCTCCACTCCCAACCGGAGATATAATTGCCTTAATTAGTTAAACTCTTAAACCCGCATAACACTTAAGGAATGCTGTTATCAGTGGTGGTGGAGCAGGCAGATATGTATGCATTAGCTCGGGGAAACCTCGAAGTTTCTGGAGGTAAAGGCATGCTTCGCTTTTTCTCGATAACACATCAGTGATTTTATTGCAGAGTCCCCTTACTGGATGACTGTGACAAGCAGTACCAACACGCGCTCCCAGACTGCGATTCTTCCAGCGCCGACTGAAAGCCTCTGAAGTAAATTGCTGATCTTGTTGCATAATAAATCAAAGGCGGAACGATGGTGGTTTAAAGAAAGAAAGAATGAAAGAAATAAGAAAGAAAGAGAGCATAAGCTCTGGGCTTGTTCTTGTTCCTCGGCTTTAATGAACTGCGCTGTAAGCCCTTGAGAGCTCTGTTGATAGCAAACATGGCGTGTATGATGGCGAACCGGTCCTGGATTCATTACATTACTGATATCGCGAGCCCTGTGGACCGACCGGACCGCTCTGACGGCTTCGACAGAGTTTGCTGGAAAGATACTATCCTAATGAGAATATTGTGTCAGTCGTAATCCCAAGTTTCTTTCAGTTTAAAGAAGTTCACGATCACTCGAGCTGTTAGACAAATCAGGTCTGACATATATAGGTGGTTCAGTGAGATTTATACCGTTTTTTGTTTTTTTTTGTGCCCGTTTTAAGCCGTCACTCCTGATGTCCAGCCTACAAAACAAGTTGGAATTAGTAATGCATGTACAGTCTGTTAAACCGCCTCAAAAAAACTCCTGCCCTCCCCAGCTGGTATGAAAGGGAGTGTTCTTCTGTCAACAACTGGGACATTGTTGCACTGAGACGACCCAAATGTACTGCATCATAATCAGCAAGCCCCCATAATGCTTTGAGTGTCTCTTAATTGGATGGAAATGAAGTCTGGTCTGTAGTTTGTCCATACCTAATGAGACTCAACCCCACGGTCCCTTGTTATTCACAGATTCTGTGTATGCGAGCGCGTCGTGTGTGTGCGGTCGCCCGTGTTCCCAGAGGTTGCAACAGTGGGCTCTCACATTATAAAGCTCCGTGAACGTGGTGGTCTTGATTGGGGACCGCATGCCACAGTGTGAAACGTCTGCGCTATCGCAACCTCCCGCAACGATGTTACTCACACGCCTTTGTCTGATTGTTGCCGTGTGATAGTGGATCTTGACGACGTGCCAAATCCTTGATTTGCAATTAAGCCATCTAAGCTAACGGAGACAGGAAGATTTAGTGTATCATAGACTATACTGACACGCATGCATTGTTCGTGCAGTGCGATTAGGTCATTGTTGAACTTTTTCAGACTGTGTGTGTGTGTGTGTGTGCAATTCAAGACTCTGAACAAGGAAGGAACTGAACGGATCAGTCCATGTTGCAATGTAAAGTTTTTTTTTTTTAAATACATTAAAATACCTGATAGCATGTTGTAAATGCAATTGTCCATTATAAAGATAAATACAGAGACAATCACTGTAAATTACAATCATAAATTAAATTTGTAACTTTCAATCACTAGTCAGCGTGATTAACAAATGTCCACACTCTAAAAAATGCTGGGTTGTTTTAACCCAACGTTGGGTCAAATATGGACTAACCCAGCAGTTGGGTTAAATTTTTACATTACATTTTTAACCCAACATTTCGGGTTTGTCCATATTTGACCCAACGTTGGGTTAAAACAACCCAGCATTTTTTAGAGTGCATGTCATCACACTTTTTCTTACCGTCTAAAAAAATGCTGGGTTGTTTCAACCCAATTTTGGGTCAAAAATGGACAAACTCAAACAATCGGTTAAAAATGTCATTTATAAATGTAACCAAATGGCTTTGTTTGTCCATATTTGACCCAAAATTGGGTTAAAACAACCCAGCATTTTTTTACAGTGTAGTTTTTCTTAGTTTTTCCACCCCTTTAAGTGTTGTCAGTGAGTCAGTGTACGTAAATGAAAGCCAAAGTGATAAAAGTGAGCAAAGAAGTCAAGACGCTAGATAGATGAGCATTGAGCGTTCCAATGTGCAAATATTTTCCATCTGGAATGAAGAAAGTGATCGGAATAATTGATTATTGCTTATATTTTCATAATTGAAACTTGCTTACCCCATTCAGAAGGGGAAGTAAGCGCTGATTTGATTACCGTTTGTATGTCTGCAGTCCTATCTTCGGTTTTACCCTCTTGAATGATGAATATAGACTATTGATACCTACTGATATAGACTATTGAATTGGTTTGTCACACATAGCCTTAAGAAATAATTACCTTTATACAATAATTTCTGAACATCTAGGTTAAGTCAAATTTGAACAGTATTTTTCTTGATATTTCCTATTTCTGCAAAGATATTTAACAAGTGAATTTATTTTACATTTACACATTGTTGACCACTTCCTCTGTGTAAATAATTTTGATTTTGAAGTTAAAAGTAAAAAAAAAATGATCATGCATCATTTTAAACCTAAAATCTCAATTTTTCTTGAGTGTACTGTCAAGGTAATGATTTGACTTTGTTAATTATTTTGATCATTTATTTTGGTTTGTAAAATCACGTGAAGTGTGTGCAAAGAGATTTTCTAAAATTAATCTTATTTCCCAGCACTACATACAGTATGGGACTTAAAACAGTGTTATTGCCCCAGCCTGCATTGTTAAATAGCCTAAGTAGCTTGTTTCTAGTAAAATCTGAACTGCTTTTTGAGGGTACAATTACACAACAATGATACTAAAGTTTTTCCTTTGCATTTTTTTGTGTACAACTTTGTCAAATTCGTACCTTTTCACATGGTTGCGTGAAAACGACTTAAACCGCTGTATTATGCATGTCACCTATAGACTGAACACATAATACTCATGCGCATGATGTGACCATTTTCACAAATTTGCTATTATGTAGTTTACATGTAGACAACAACTGGACTTTTTCAGTGTAGTGCAGGATGAGCCATCAATATTTGCTTTGTCCTTTTTCACCAAGGCAAATATTGTATATTTTAATTGTGTTATCTGCAAAAGATTACTTTTATTAACAACACTTCATAGGGTCAAGTTTCCCTCTGCTCACTGTTCTGACGTTCATACTCCCTGAGGAGCAATTAAATCATCACTCACCTAAGGTGTGAGGGCACATTGACCCATTTATGTGAAAACAATATTAATATGGTTCTTCACTTTGAAGGTAAAGTCACACATTAGTGGCACCAGACCCTTTGCTTTACTACTAACTCTAGACTAGAGCATCAAGGGGTCAAATGCAATATTCAGACTTTAGAGGTCACAAACTCTAACACTATCGAGGGATCTCTTTTCGGGATGTGATAAGGTTAAGTTCAAACTTCTGCTGCCAAATCTTTGGCTTAGGTGTTTAACAGACCCGACTACAGTGTACACAGCGTCTAAGCTCAAAACGGCGGGTCAGTGTTGAGATTAGTTGCTCACATAAAGCAAGCAGGTTTGTTATAAATGGTAGCAGCAATAGCAAAGACTTTGATAAAGGGCTTAACGGCTACGCCGGCGTAAAAATAGATTTGCTATATCTGTGCTAATGGCAGTCGCTGGTGCCTTTCAAAACACAGCTACACACGCACGTCTTTTATATATTTTTTTCACTTAAGTATAAAGTCATACCCTTCAGAAATCAGGTCACCTTTTTTTAGACCAAATGATTAAAGGACAAGCTATAATAAAACCTCAAACTGTAAAGTCTTTTTCTTTTTTTGGCTAACTCAAGTACACTGGACAATTCTTTCTTCTTTTAATTTTGGGATTTTTTACACTTTTTTAAGGGCATTGAAGAGATGACAATCTCTGTCCACACACAAGTTTGAAACTATTATTCATTGTCTGGTGGGTAGTGCATACATTTGCAACATTTACGTCCATGCTGTTTTTTCAAGTACGATATTTGGAAAAACTTATTTTATTTTTACTGTGATGTATATTGCGATACGATATAAAAAACAAAGGATTTTTCAACGGATGACTAGAATAGCTAGGAAGAACAAATAAATTTTAGGGCTGTCAAACGATTAATCGCGATTAATCGCATCCAAAATAAAAGTTTGTGTTTACATAATATATGTGGGTGGCGCATTATGTAGAATTATGTTATATATATAAATACACACACATGCTTGTATATATTTAAGATTTTCATGTATATACTGTATAAAGATTTATATATATTTTATATTATATATATAAATACAAATATGATATATATGATATGATATATATATATATGATATATGCCTATATATAAATAATATTTGTTTCTTAAATATACATACATGTGTGTGTATTTATATATTTAAAAAATAACTGTACACAGTGCATCCTCATATATTATATATTGTAAACACAAACTTTTATTTTGGATGCGATTAATCGCGATTAATCGTTTGACAGTCCTCACTCTTAGAAGAAATGGTTCTATTTAGAACCAGCAATGGTTCCATCCCCCGCTTCATATATGGAACTCCAAAATGGTTCTAAATAGAACCATTTTTTTGGTAAAAGGTTCTATTGGCCAAGTATGGAACCCCAGGGTTCTAAATAGAACCCAGTGGAACCCTTTTTTAAGAGTGAATAGAACCTTTTAGGGGTTCCAAATACGTAGCACTGATAGAACCTTTTAAGGTTCTATATAGAACCTTTTCTTCTAAGAGTGAAGCATTTTACAATAATTAGAGTGATTTTATTCATAAAAATGTAAAATAATAAAGTTTTTAATCTGAAGACATTTGATTGTGAACCATCCTTATTGGGTGGAACAATTTGAAAAAAAAAAAAAAACGTTCTGTTTACTCTTTACAAGCACAAACTCAAGCCTCTTTGGTGAACAGAGCCCACTTGAGTTTCATTGGCTGTTTTCCCACAGTTGTGTTCACTTAACCAGCTTTTCTTGCTCGCAGAATTATAAACCCATTTGTTGGGAATTCTGTCCACCATTTTTAATTACAGTACAGCTCCCACGACAAAAGTGTGTCTTCCGTCCTCTCTCACCTGTGTTAGAACCTTGCTTTGTTTTTATCTGTTCCTGACTGTCTCTGAGCTGTTGACCCTCTTGAGTGCTCAGGTGCTCTGTGGCTCAGCGACACTGGCAGTTATAAAGAGAGAGAGGAGAAAATCTAATGGCCTGTGAGAAAGATAGGTTATGAGAGAATGAAGGAAGAAAAACAGCAGCTATACGGGCAGAGAGAGAGAGAGAGAGAGAGGCCTCGCTGACGTTTCCCTGCTGCATATGCAGCTGATAGTATCTGGCAGGGCCTGGCTCTCTGGGGAGCCCTGTAATCTGTTCCATCAGCGTTTACTACCGAACAAATTAACTAAGACAAGCACCGCCGCCTGAGCCAGCAGAATTCTTCCATTAGGAAAATTATAAAGCTATTATGGGGAACAATTTGGTCCTTTATATAAACGACTCTCATTGGAGGGCTACAGGGCTTCCTTGAACTACTCCAGGGGGGCTGGATGGGGTACCCTTGGGGCATTACCACTATTGATACCAATAGGAAAGAAAAATTGCGCTCTTTAATATCTCAAACATTTCTCCTCGACGGCAGTAAGATTAAGTAGTTTATTAAGTCTCTGAGGAGAAAAGACCCCAGGAAACGCACATGTGTCTCCCTTGGAGTTTCTTTGAATTCTTTTAATTATTTTCCCCAAGTAATTTTAGGAGAAACATCTGAGATGAAGTTCTTCAGTCAAGTATCTTAAGTTCCCTTTCTTAAGCCTTGAAAGTGAACTTTTACTCTATTATGATTCATATTTGTTGAAATTTTGGTTGCTCGACCTTAAAAATGGTGCAAGACAAGAACATATATCATGATTATTACATTCACAATTTCAAATCAGTTGACATTTTGAGACCAAGTCGTTTATTTGGTTTATGCTTCCTAAGTTGGAAGCATAAGCTGTATTATTATTCATATTTCCTGTGATTTTGGCTGAACGAATCGCATTATGGTGTAAGACAAGAATATACATCATGATTATGGAGAGGTAACGCACACAGGCTACTCTTAATAGCCGTGCGTACATGTCATGTCAGTGCATTGTTAGGGTAAACGCATTATGTCACGATTTATTTCCGTCACCGTCTCACGGCTTGTTTTAATAACAAGTCATTTAGGGAGACCAGAACCATAGCCCGCTTTACATAGCATGACGTTTTTATCTAAAACATGTCCCATTGACCCATAAACCAATGATCCACACCCGTCTCCTGGGATGGTGTTTTAAAACCAGATTTGTCCCTGGAGATCAGCCCTCGTGCTTTTACCTTGCCAGACTAGCCGAACGATGCTCCGTCAGAGTGCTTCGCGGAGCCATGTGTCTTCCTATGTGGAAGGAGGAGGTGATAATAACAGAGGAGAGTAAAACTGGGGCGAGACTGTGGTGACTCAGCCCCCCAGTTGTTGTGTTGGAGGTTTGGGGAGTCTGGCGCACAGAGTTCCAGCCTAATTAAGTTGATTTGTTCCCAGCATCTGGCTCCCAGATGTCAGACGATATTCTTTAGCTCAGCTCCCTGCTGTTGAGAGGAGAGGAGTGGGACGGCAGGGACCGCAGACTGCTGACTTTTCTCGAGGCCCACCAGGGGCGGGACTACTATGTAGGTGACTGATGGATGCGGTGGCCAATCGCGGTGTGTTTTTCGCAAGTTTTAGGGAATCTGATTGGTATAGTGGTTTATAGCAGCATTATGCATGCATGTGCATACCAAGCTGTTTTCTCACACCTTATAAAACGCGTGTTTTCTGCAAAATAGACTTGATGTTTGGTGTGAATGATGAAGGTTTTGTTTTTACAGCTTTCGTTTTGACGGATACGACTGGTCTGAGGTCGATGACTGTGCTTGTGGATTAGTATTAGTGTTGCCAACCTCTACATAGAGTGGCGATGAGTAGTATTTTTGAGTCTGAATGATTCATTTGCAAATCAGTTCTTAAATTGACATTTTTAGTATGTAAAAGTATGTTCTATAGGGTGGGTTGTATGAATGAAATTCGGACAATAACAACATGGCGGATGTAGTTTGTCACGTGACCTACCGCTTCTCTTTCATTCATAAATCCACTCCCGTGGCCTTATGGGATAGTCGAAGTGTCCATCGAATGTGTACGTCAGAATATCGGTTGAAGTAGTAGTACTTTTCGCCTACTGTTTTTCGGACTATGTATTCGACGTACAACTGTTATTTCGGACGCAGCGCTTGAATTCTAACTGAGTTTAGTCCAAATTGTGAATTGAATCAACTGTTCATCACCTGTTGAATTCAGAATTTTGACTAAACTCAGTTAGAATTCAAGCGTCCGAAATCGAATACTTCCCCGTTCAAATTGTGAATTGAATCAACTGTTCATCACCTGTTCAAACTATTTTTTTTCACCAAACCAGATGATTTGATTCACAATTCAAAGCAATTCATTCACAAATATATTTTTAATTCAAATCCAACTCACTGAATCATTTAGAGAATCAAATCAGCTGGTTTGTCAATGCTTCATAATTGAAATAAATCTTTCTATATAGTGGGGAAGTATTCGATTTCGGAATTCTAATTTGGAGTTTAGTCCAAATTCTGAATTGAATCAACTGTTCATGACCTGTTCAAACTATTTTTTTTTTCAACAAACCAGTTGATTTGATTTGACTTGAATTCTGAGTTAAGTCCAAATTCTGAATTGAATCAACTGTTCATGACCTGATTCACATTTCAAAGCAGTTCATTCACAAATATATTTTTAAGCTGACAATTCAAATCCAACTCGCTGAATCATTTAGAGAATCAAATCAGCTGGTCTGTCGATGCTTCGTAATTGAAATAAATCTTTCTTTTCTTTTCTCACAATTCATAGTGAACAAATCATTTATGAATCGGGTTAAGTTGACATCTTATTTATCTCGCTGAATTATATTTGTCTAAATTGTGAAATGGATCAATGATCTTTCAGTTTGAAACCGAGTTAAAATGCTAAAAATAATTGTAATTTTTTTCTTTTTTATCTTTAAATGCCCTTTTTATCTGATTGTCAAAGACAAATCGGTTCTAAAAATCACTAAAATGATTGCCAATTCTGTAAATTCAAGGTTGATGTTTAGGCACGGCTCACTGATCTCATTTCATTTATTTACTGAAACCGTTACTCTGGAATCTCACGTGAACGTTCCCTTATCTGTCCTCAGAAAGAACTGGATGCCACCGCCACAGCCCTGGCCAACAGACAGGATGAAAGCGAGCAGTCCAGGAAAAAACTCATCGACCAAAGCCGCGAGTTCAAGAAGAATACTCCAGAGGTGAGCGAAAGCGAGAAATGGAGTGAGAGATGATTCTCCAAATGATAGGAAGCTCAAAGCTAGTGGAGCGAAGGGAAATTTGAGTGCCTAATTTTCATATGTCTGGACTGGCACATCCTGGTCTCCTGGGTACAAGTGAAGCACCATATTTCGGCATTTCATGTAACTTGACATTCTTCTGCTTGTATTCTACCTCCGTTTTTGCTGCTTTCATGGTTTTAAATGTGCAGCCTGTAGAGTTGCAGTCTTGTTATTACAATTGTTCCACTTGAGATCTATAGCATGACCGTGGCTTTAGATTACTTTTCGGATTTTGCACTTGTCTGAAGCGCGGCGTGGCCTCGTAAGAGAGGTCAGTGGCAGAGAAACCAGAGGATATTATGGTTTATCCATTTAGGGAATACTCGGTCTGCATGAATAGCGGCGGACGGTCGTGTCCAGACCATAGGGTTGTCTGTGAGGTCATGTTCCAGAGGAAAAAGCGACGATGCATGTTAGTAAGACGGTAAGGATCAGTAATTCTTTATTTACTGAAAACCCTCTCTGATCTGATAGAGTCCTAAAACAAATGCGCCCTGACAGTAGCAGAACATCACGACTATTGGATCAGGATGGCTATCAGATGTTTGTTCTGTTTAGAAACAGATTATTCTTAATGTGTGGATGTGATGCTTATAGACTCTTTTTCTATCCTATAGTATTTACAGACTCAAAATCTTGAATCACATGGAGGGTTAGCTTTCTGTCAGGTAAATGCATGGAGGAGTGACATTCATGACGTTTAACTCATTTATTGATTTTGACTCTTTTATTCTGAAAATTATTTGTAAAATAAATGGAAAAGCAAAGGAATCTGTCCTTTTTTATGGCAGAAAAACCTGAAAATAGTGTATATATATATATATATATATATATATATTTATGTGTGTGTGTGTATGTATAGAAATATATTTTGTTATTTAGCCATATGCAATTTTATTAATACATTAATTTAGTTTAAAAAAATGTATTATTAATATTATTACTACTACTAATGATAATAATTTTAATGATACAATGTGTAATATAATAAATGTAAAAAAAATAATACAATGTATAAAAATTAAGGCTGGGCAACGATTAATCGCATCCAAAATAAAAGTTTCTGTTTACATAGTATATGTGTATGTAGTGTGTATAATTATTTTGTTTATATAAATACACACGCATGCATGTATATATTTCAGAAATTTTTGCATGTACATACTTGATATATATTTTTGCATGATTTATATTTATATTTATAAATATAAATATTTTATATATAAATAACACATTTTTCTGAAAAATATATACTTTTACTTTTATTTTGGATGCGATTAATCACGATTAATCGTTGCCCAGCCCTAATAAAAATACAATAATGCATACAAATGTTACATTAAATTTTGCTATACAGTAAATAATTGCAAATTAGTGAGTCTATTGACCATTTGTTCTGTTTTCAGAGGCTGTTTATTTATGCGTTTGCAGTTTATTTGTCTCAAATTTAGTATTCAACTAAAGACAACACTTTTGCATCAGATCAGAATGTAGTAATTGCGTCATTCAGTCATAATGAACGTAAAGAAAGTAGAGAAAGAGACATCAGACATCTGTCAGAAGACTTCTAAAGTTCAAAATAACCTTGGGCTTTTCTTTTAGTCTTTGATTAATAATATCCTTATCAGCCTAAGTGTGCTTTTGTACAGATTTCAGACAGGTGCCTCCAATCTTCAAAACGGCAAATCCGTATAATTCCTCCTTACTGTATTTGGTTTTGAGAAGTCTGTGCCAGCCCATCTGGGGTGTGGAGAACTCAAGGGCACCGCGGCGCTCCGGCCTGCTCTATCTTTGATCACGGTTGCCGTCGCCTCCTGCCCTCCTCCCTCTCGCTCCCTCTTTCCTGCCTCTCGTTTTGCGAATTCCTCGCGAGTTACCACTCCCAGAGAGTGCCGATGAATAAATGGAAAATAAAAAACCTGTTTTGTCTCCGGAGCCTCAATAAATCAGTCCCCCTTTTCCATTTAAAATGTCCAGGGCTGCAATTTATGTCTGAGCTTAATAACCCGTTACTAAATTAATCGTGCTGGGGGTTTTGGCTGGGAGGCCACGCGTACGGAGTTTCTGTGAACCCTGTAAAAGAAAAAAGAAAAAAAAAGTCCATCTGAGTGCTTTTCTGCCCGGTACCCAAGGTGCAAGACATCAAGGGCCTCAGTCAGAGAGGTGGAAACTCTATCTCTGATGAGGGAAGTTGGAAAGTTACCTTAATGGCTGGACTGCTGGATGTGGAATTAATGTGCCATGGCTAACCTTGCTGTACCGTTAGATCTAACCTAGATGGGACTTTGTCGTATCAGCTGGTTTTGAATGTTTGTGCTTGATTTACTCATACATTTGCATAAGGTTCCACCAGTCAAGGAAACAGATCACCCCCCCAAAAAAATAAAATTCATGTGATTGTCATTCCAAACTTTCTTCTGTGAAACTCAAAAATGTATTTTTTTTTTCTGAATATGCTTGCTATCTGTATAATGAAGAGCGTGGTTGTAATCTCCCCAAAAAGTTGTCCAAAACTAACTTTAGATTTTGCTCTAATATTATATTGATGCATGACGTTCATGACATTAATCAAATCCAAATTGGATGTATGACAAAAGCAAAGTAAAATGCTTTTAATATAGCACAATTTAATGAGAAATTTCAAATTTTGTAAGTTTAATACATTTTCATTGATTTAATTGATTTTAATGCATTTCATTGATTTAATTGATTGATTTTAATGCACGGCGTAGAGGCGAAGAACCACCCGACGCGAAGCGTCGGGTGGTTCTTAGCCTCTACGCCGTGCATTAAAATCCTTTAATGCATGGCTAGCCGTGGATTATCCCTTACTTATTAAACGATATTTTAGTGTCAACCAAATTGAACTTTTTTTAATAAATCCACTTTACAAGTATTTGTTCATGAATTGGACTGATTTAGTTCTTAAAATCCGTGTGGACTGAAAGTTCTTCTGAATGAGAAAAATGGAGGGTGAGATGGAAGGCCATTCCACAGGGGAAGAACATTTTCAGATATTGATTAAAGATTAAGAAGACAAAACAAAAGTGGATCAAGTTGCATGGATTAATTGGTTATCATAAGACTAGAAATGTGTGCTAACAGACCTCAGACTTCAATGGGGTCCAAACGGTTCAAGGTCCAAATGAGAGTCTCAGTGCAGCTTCAAAGGGCTTTAAACGACACCAGACGATGAATAAGGGTCTTATCTAGCGAAACGATCGGCCATTTAAAAAAATTAATAAAAAAAGTTTTAAGATTTATAAGCACAAATTCTCGCCTTGCTCTGTTTTGTGATGTGCGTTTGTGACTCTCCTGTTCAAACTCATTCAAACGAATCTTTTTTCGAGTCATTTGGTTCATTCAACGAACGAAAAGCCCACTTTATGGGAATATTATTGTGTGTTTTTTTTTGTTTGTTAGTCACACAACGCTCTAATGGCTTCAGAAGACTAACTAACTTTTGGAAAATGCTTATGATATTTATGGATACATACGAGTTTTGAATCTCTAGTCCCTATTCATTGTAAATGCACTGAGAAGAGTGACCAGTGTGTTAAATAAAATGTCTTTTGTGCTCCACTAAAGAGAGGAAATCCATATAAGTTCGGAATGACATAAGGAAATAAATAATGGCACTTTTTTAACATTTGGATAAACTGTCTCTAAAGTTTTCAGAACTTGTCTGTATATATTTAGTCTGATGAATCGCCATTTTTGTTTCTCTGTTTCTCCATATCCTTTTCCATTTTCAGTCTACTAATGTTCCACTGCAGTTGTGTAATTGTTATTGACTAGTTATTTATGTAGCTCCTTCATGGTTCTGGTTCGCCTCAGGATGCTGGTTGAAAAGTTTATTGTCCGCTATGTGATGTCAATGTGACAGATAGGGATTTGTTGGGATGACCCGTTATTTTCCAAGCGATTACGTAACGTCTGTGTTCTGCTCGGCGTGCACCTGTGAAATAAATAATCCTAAGCAGCCGTTAAATTTGCCACAGATCACTTCATTTAGTCTTTTTTTCGAATGCGCACATATTCAAACCAAACGACCGCAGCGTTTGGTCCTATTTTCGTTTAGCTTTCGCATGCTCATTTAGATGAAGTTTTAAATAGGATGTGATGGAGACTGAAAGAGACCAGTGTGTCGGCGCTGAAATTATATTCAGAGCTGTCTGCATGATGGAAATATTTTCATAAGGTCATGTGCGTTCCCTCCCCTCTAGCTCACATATTTTGAGTTTATGCATTAGACACCATTGATAAAAATCACATTTTTTGCATTTCTGCTGAGAGTGTTGCACCACATGCAAACACCATAACTTGAAGAGCGCATTTAAACTTTACGCTGAGCGTTTGATGGTCAATAAACCACACAGATGTTAAAAGCAGTGCTCTTTCTATATACACTCTTTAAAGTGAACATATAAGGTCTTCTAAACATATTTTACTTCTTTAATGTGTTATTACAATACTCAATTACAAAAATGTAAGGTGGTGGGACTTGATATTATATCTATATGGCTGGTGAAACATTCATAATATCTGAAATGTGTATTAAGAATTGAAATATAGTCATTTTGACTGCATATAGTGACTTTATTTCATGTTGGACAACCTTGTGTGCCGTTTAAAATTGATTTGAGAATGTTTTTTAAATTTCAGTGTGAATCTAAAGTGATGCTGAATTGTAAATGTAATTTTAAAAAGTTTAATTAAAATTAAATTGTGGCTGCTATAGGTGTATTTCATAATACGATTTGTTAGAATGAATTTCATTTCGATTTTTAGTATGAATAACATACAAAAAATCCCAAGATTAATAATCAGTTTTTGAAAACCCATTGTTTAATAAATTAACTTTCGTTTTAAAAATACTTTATTTTTATTTTTTTAATTAAAATCTTGTTTTCGGCTGCATTGAACTTTAGAAGCCCACTTCTAAATCTGCATATGGAATAAATAGGCATAATTAGTCTAATTTAATTTAACATAATTAGTCTAATCTAATAGTCAAAACAATTTTTGCTTTCTTTGAATTGCAATTTAGTAAATTCCTCTTCCTACTATTTCAATTCGACTTCAACTTATGAATTTAAAGAGCTAATTCTTAAATTCTGGCATTGATCTAGTGAGAAGAATTGTTTTTTGTACTATGTTTCATCATATTGTCTATGCGCATTAATATTTCTTATGCTGATTCTCAGCGTCAAAAGCCACTATAAAGAACACAGTCAGTCGTTAGTTTTTTTCAGTTCTGATTGTTGTGTGTGCGTCAGCCATTTTGATTTTTGCTCCTTCACTGGCTTTGATGTTGCCTTAAAGGGGACGGCTGGTTGGCCTCTGGACGTTGTGATGTTAGCGTCCAGAGATTTCATTGGCTGCCAGGGCTGGTCAGAGAGAGCTGTGAACTGAATGGGCCTGACAAAATGAATACAGTAATTAGGGCTGATCCACTGGCATGCCGCCCACGCTGGCAGACTGGCGTCTTACACTGTTAATTATAGCCGTCCCGTTCGTAACACGACGAAGGGGTATTTACCAAGGACTGAATTTGTTACAGTGTGTTTGTGTGTGTATCTCTCTGTGTAGAGGTAGTGAGAGAGAGAGAGAGAGAGCATTGTGTGACTAGCGCACTGAAAAATGCCTTTGATGTTGACACTGTAAAGGCGGGATGGGGGGCTGGGAGGCTCGATCCAGCGAGGTCTGGGGTCGACATATCCGGTTTGTAGACCCGAGACATTCACTACATTCATACGTGACCGATTAAGTGTTTTCACTGCCAGTAGGAAAGAAAAATCACGAGTCATGTTTCTTTATATATGTCAATTGTACAGACTGGAGACTTTTGCCTAATTTTTCCTGAGAAAAGACCCGTGGAATCTCACGTGTCTCCATTATAGTTTCAGAAGAGAACAATAACAACTTTTGAATAGCCATGATATGAGAGTCTGCAATCAAGTCAGAGATTTTAATATGAGCTTAAACAAGTGTTGCATATTTGAAATATACAACACTGAGAACCTCTCGAAGTCTTTTGAGTATGATAAAGTAATCGACAAGCAATGGGCTAGTTTTCCTGTGGGATGTTTGCACACATGTTTAGTCTATCTTGGATCAGCAGGTCTTATTCAGGGTTTCAGTCATGTTTAATCGTGCTCTTTCTCAATATTTTGTGTATATATTAAACTTGGTTGCCATTTTCAAACTGGAATTGCAACACAATACATGGCTTAAACAGCTATGTAAGAATAAGCTGACTAAATATTGTTTATATTTTTGTTTAGATGATATATATATACATATTAAATTAATTCAAATATTGTTTTTTTAATTCTACACTTCCTTTTTATGATGAGTAAGAGTTAAAAGAAATAATTATTACCTTCATTCATCAAGGAAGCATTAAATTAGTAAAGACATTTTATAATGTTACTATATATATATATATATATATATATATATATATATATATATATATATATATATTAGGGCTGTCAAACGATTAATCGCGATTAATCGCATCCAAAATAAAAGTTTTTGTTTACATAATATATGTGGGTGCACTGTGTATAATTATTTTGTATAAATATAAATACACACACATGCATGTATATTTAAGAAAAAAAATATTATTTATATATAAAATATTTACATTTATATATAATATAAACTATATATAAATCTATATACACTATATACATGAAAATATTTCTTGAATATATTCAAGCATGTGTGTGTATTTATACATATAAAATAATTATACACAGTGCACCCACATATATTATGTAAACACAAACTTTTATTTTGGATGCGATTAATCGCGATTAATCGTTTGACAGCCCTAATATATATATATATATATATATAAATGCTGTTCTTTTGAACTTTCTATTGAGCAAAGAATATTTATCAAATATATCACGGTTTCCACTTGCTCCAATATTAAGCAGCGCAATAGTTTTCAAGATTAATATTAATAAATGTTTCTTGATTACCAAATTAGCATTAGAATGATTTCTGACAGATCACGTTACGCTAAAGAGTGGAGTAATGATGCTGAAAATTCAGCTTTGCCATGACATAATAAATTACATTTTAAAATATATTAAAGTAGAAAATAGTTATTTTAAATTGAAATAATATTTCAAAACATTACCGATTGTACTGTATGTCGTCTTGGTTAGCATAAAATACTTTAAGAACTTTCAAACTCAAAGTCTTCATTACATTTTAAAATATATTAAAGTAGAAAATAGTTATTTTTGCTATATAGTTAGTTATAAATGCTGTCTTGGTTAGCATAAAATACTTCTTTCAAGAACTTTCAAACTCAAAATCTTGCAGATCACAAATCTTTGAATGATAGTGTGTATATATAGTGTCATAACGTTCATTATGGACCATGCCTGTAGTTTTATTGGATTGTTTTTTGAACGTTTGTGTTGTATATATTTGAATGAGATAACATCCTGTATTTTGGGAAAAAAATGTTCGAAGTTCTTGTGTGTCCTGTCAGAAGTGATTTGCTTTTACATGGTATCCTTGAAGAGGGGCTGACCTACTAAAGGCTTGTGTGGGAGAGACGGGTCAGGGATATCTGTCTCTCTGCATAGCCTTCAGGTTCATGGTGGGGTTTTAGCATTAGTGCCTATGCATCTCCCCCTGACAGGATAGTAGAAAAAAAAGAGGAAAATCTCAAAATAAACTTCAGAGTTGTTGATGATTTCTTTCCTCAGCCCTCCTCCTCCTTGGTTTTTTTCTGTGAGGTTGAGAGCACTTGTTTAATGTACTGGTTCATTGTATTTGTGCCTGTAGGATTTGATCCATCTGCTCAGCCAAAGTGGGAATGAGACTGGAGTGGAACTGATGGGGCTTGACTGTGTGCCACTTCCTGTCTCTCTCAGCTGACTTGATTGGCTGTTCCTCAGAGCTTCCTGTCTGATAGTCACCACTGGACTTTGCTGAGTGTTATGCATTTGGATATTCTGACTACTGTGTCTATGTCTATGTTATGAATCACGCTGCCCCACATTTAAAAACGAGTCGATCGGTAGTTTTTTGAAATTAAAGGGATACTCCACTTTTTTTGGAAATAAACCCCCAGAGTTAAACAGTTGAGTTTTACCGTTTTCGAATCCATTCAGCCGATTTTCTGATATTTAGAAGAATATCAGTAACCAGACAGTTTCTGGTCTCATTGACTTCCATAGTAGGAAAAAAATATACTATGGAAGTCAATGAGACCAGAAACTTGTTAGTCTTGTTAGTGATATTCTTCTAAATATCCAAAAATCGTCTGAATACATTCGAAAACGGTAAAACTCAACTGTTTAACTCTGAGGGAGTGCTAAAATGAGCCTATTTCCAAAAAAGTGGAGTGTCCCTTTAAGGCTGATTCCTTCATAATCGTATAATATTTAGTCAGTGTTCATGTCCGTTCTAGTTTATCATCACCCGACTTTATTACGGACATGAAATATTCAAAAATGAGCCAATTTCTGTGATGTAATTTATTTCCCCATCAGAATGCATCACTGAGCATGTGTGAGTACCCTAACCTGACACTGAGCACTTTGGGTCTGTAGGAAGATGCACGACCAGAGCTGAATATAATTTTTCCACCTTGTTTAGAATCCCTTTGTGCTGAGATATCGCACTGGGTCATTAGAGCCGACAGGAACGGGACAAGGAATGGGAATAGGAGCCGGAATGGGAACCTCCCTCTGGAGTTCTGGGGGTTCGTCTGTCCCTGAGCTGCCTGGAGAAGAGTAATCTGTCTTCTCGAGGCGACCTAGCCGACAACAGATTGGTCACGTTAGCCGAGCCTTTTGCAACCCCCAGCGATCCTTTCAAAACCCTGCAATCTACTGTCCTGCGGTCAGAAATCAAGCCTTAAAGGGACAGTTCACCCAAAAATAATCAAACTTATGTTATCATTTACACACCCTTATGTCACACGCTTTATTTATGTGGAACACAAACGAATTTTAAAGATCTGTTCTTGCCCATCATGTAATGAAAGTCATTGGGGTCCAAAACAACATTAAACCTCATTGACTTTCATTATGTGGGAAAAATAACTTTTTTTTATGGGCAAGCAGTAGTAGAAGTAGAAGTATACAATAATATAGTATTTTGATACCGCACTCTTATAATTTTTGCTTTATTAACTTTAAAAAATCATTTTTATATTGCACGAGGGTGTGTAAAAGATTATAGAATTGATTTTTTTATGTGAACTATCAATTTATATCCTATAATGAATGAGAGAATCTCGGATCAAAGCCTGGATGTATCAAGAATCGAAATTTCCATCCATTTTATCACACTAAGCAAGTTTTTAAATCCTTTTTTTTCCTCCATCAGCTTTTTCTTAATATCATTTTTTCGACGTTTGATTAGAAAATACTACATTACAATTGTCATCGTCGTATTTGCATTTAACTTTATCGTACAATTCTTACTCTTTGGTTAGCTGTTTGTTTATGAAGGAACCTTTATATATTGCTCACATGAGTGAATACTTATGTTCTTTGTGCTTAAATACAATACTATTGTTTGTAGGGTGAAAAAGAATAGTTAGATATTCTTAGAAAGCGAGTACTTAGACTGTCACATTATTGTTTAGTGCCAAAGAACACTTATGCTCTTTGTTTGGGTATTTTACGCAACCTTATTCTGCCTAAACAACATATTATTGTGTCAGTGAATGTGTGTGTGTGTGTATGTTTGTTTGTGTATTTTAGCCCACACACTCATCTTCATCTCCTTGGGTGGGCAGTGTATCGGCCTTGGGAGTGTGATCAGATTTCATGCTGCGCTCCATCATTCCCGAGCAAACGGCTGCGCTGTCATACGCACTCGGATGCACGCTCAAACATGCACACTCAAACACACATGTTCTACACACTCGTAAAGACTCTCTTCGTGTGTAAAAGAACACAGACAGGCATGCACACATGCACAGACGCCATTAACCCTAGATCCACTTACCACTTTTCAACACTA